>OY747720.1:36135909-36328409 GCA_963556495.2 Valencia hispanica | reverse complement strand
GCAGTATCGGAAAGAACTGTAGAACCTCAGTTGTGCTTAGGCTGTTTTGATTCAGTCGAGCTTTCGGAATTATCAAAAATATTAGCCTCATCTAAACCTTCAACTTGTATATTGGACCCAATTCCAACCAAATTATTTAAAGAAGTGTTCCATTTGGTTCCTGGCCCCATTTTGGATATGATGAATCTTTCCTTAGTAAACGGATACGTACCACAGGAATTTAAAGTAGCTGTAATTAAACCTTTACTCAAGAAACCTTCCCTTGATTGGGATGACTTAGTGAATTACAGACCTATATCTAACCTTCCTTTCTTATCCAAAGTCCTTGAGAAAATTGTTGCTAATCAAGTCTGTGAGCATTTAAACAATAACGAGCTGTTTGAAGAGTTTCAGTCAGGTTTTAGAGCTCATCATAGCACTGAAACAGCACTGGTGAAGGTTACTAATGATATTCTCATGGCCTCAGATAATGGACTTGTGTCTGTTCTGGTTTTGTTAGATCTCAGTGCTGCTTTTGACACAGTCGATCATAATATTCTCTTAGAAAGGCTTGAACATGTTGCAGGGATCAAAGGAACAGCACTAGGCTGGTTTAAATCATATTTGTCTGATAGATTCCAGTTTGTTCATCTAAATGATAAATCTTCTTCACTCTCAAGAGTTACTTGTGGAGTTCCACAGGGTTCTGTGCTTGGACCAATTCTGTTCACCATATATATGCTCCCAATTGGTAGAATCCTTAGACAGCATGGGATAAATTTCCACAGCTATGCAGATGATACACAACTATATTTATCCATAAATCCTGATGAACCCAGTCAGTTAGGTAGATTACAGGCATGTCTGGAAGACAAAAAAACATGGATGACCCTAAACTTTTTGCTTTTAAATTCTGACAAAACAGAAGTTGCTGTCTTTGGACCAGAAGTTCTTAAACAGAAACTGATTAGTCAATCACTTCATCTGGATGGCATTAAATTGGCCCCCAGTAATAACGTAAAGAACTTCGGCGTTATTTTTGACCGAGACTTGACATTTAAATCCCATATTAAACAGGTTTCTATGATTTCTTTCTTTCACCTCTGGAATATTGCTAAAATTAGAAACATCCTGTCCAGGAGTGATGCTGAGAAACTAGTCCATGCATTTGTTACCTCAAGGCTGGACTACTGTAATTCTTTACTATCAGGTAGTCCACAAAATGCCATTAAAAGCCTTCAGTTGATCCAAAATGCGGCAGCAAGAGTTCTGATGAATATTAAAAAGAGAGATCACATTTCTCCTGTTTTAGCTTCCCTTCATTGGCTCCCTGTTAAATCCAGAATAGAATTTAAGATCCTTCTTCTTACATACAAAGCCCTTAATAATCAAGCTCCATCATACATCAGAGATCTAATTGTTCCTTATGTTCCTAACAGAGCCCTTCGCTCTCAGACTGCAGGTTTACTTGTAATTCCTAGGATTTCTAAAAGTAGAATGGGAGGCAGATCTTTTAGTTATCAGGCTCCTCTCCTGTGGAACCAGCTCCCAGCTTTAGTCCGTGAGGCAGACACTACGTTTACTTTTAAGGCCAGGCATAAAAATTTCATTTTTGATAAAGCTTATAGTTAGAGTTGCTAAGGTCATCCTGAGCTATCTCTGTAGTTATGCTGCTATAGGCTTAGACTGCTGGAGGACAGACTTACCAATTTTCTTCACTCTGCTACTTCCTTTTCTCCTACGACTCTCCAGTTGTATTACAGTACATTCTGTTATTTCGGCTGTTAACTTTGTTTTCTCTCAGTGTTTTTCTCTCCATAGAAGATATACCTGGTCTGGTATCCTGCTTGGCTGCAATGCCCTGTTGGACGGGGGGCATCGACTGGGATGATCCTCCCAGTAACTGAACATCCACTGTGTCCTGTTATTAACTTTTTACTTTCTGTAACATAGAAAGTTCTCTTATATCAGATCTTCTGTTCCTTCTGTGTTTCTGCTCTGTCTTCTCAAACCCCCAGACGGTCGTGGCAGATGGCCGCTCCTTCTGAGCCTGGTTCTGTTGGAGGTTTCTTCCTGTTAAAGGGGAGTTTTTCCTCTCCACCGTCGCTACATGCTTGCTCAGTATGAGGGATTGCTGAAGGATTGCTGTGGTTGGAAAGTCTGCATCAACGGGGCCCAACCTCACACCAATGACTGACGCAATCTGCTGGGATTCCTTAAAAAGGAAACTTTTTAACTGATTGGAATGTTTGTATAAATGTATTGAAATGACTTCTTGTTAAGTGCCTTGAGATGACATCTGTTGTGAATTGGCGCTATATAAATAAACTGAATTGAATTGAAGGGAATTCAACTCCTGTGCAGTGTTGTTTTTGACAACCATCTTAGATTTAGTCTTAGTCTTTTGGACTAAAATGCTTATTAGTTTTAGTCAAATTTTAGTCACTTCTATATGTGATAGTTTTAGTCCAATTTTAGTCAACGAAAAGTTAAAAAGGTTTTAGTCTAGTTTTAGTCAAAAAAGTCAAAAAGTTTTGGTCTAGTTTTAGTCAAAAAAAGTGGGGAAAAGTAGTCTTAACAAATTAATGTAGGTCAATAAGTATTTTGCATTCGGGAAAGGTCTGACTTTTATTATAACCATGAGCTATTGTGTGAAGCTCTTGCTGTGCACTGGATAAGAGAGTCCTGCTGTGGTCTGGGAGGGTCCTGTAACTGGGAGAAGGTCCTGTAACTCTTTGTCTGCAAAATACAGTATATAATCACATGATTATTTGTATTTCTGCTACACATAAACTGGTGACAGTATTTTATACTCAACTTTCATAAATCAACATTGTAAATAAATTACACTAGATAAGCACAATCCTGATTGAGGACTTAAATTTCACTTTTTTCTTCATCTGTCCTTGTCATGTATCCAGTGGTCGTACACGTTGTCCAGGTTGATGGCCTCATCTACTTGCAGCTTTGACTTTATTTATCATTATCTTGTGCTGCGACTGCTGAAGGAGGAGCAGCTGCTCTTTGTCTCTCTCCATATCCATTCACTTTATTTTATTTTCTGTTTGCTTTTCTTATTTTCTTTTCTTAACTTTTTCTTAGTTACTTTATCTACCCAGCCCCTGGAGTTTCTGTATTAGACCAGATCTCTTCTTGGATTACTTTTTTATGGATTTATCAACATGGTTTTTTGCTCAGCTGAGGATTTTGAAAAACTGCTCCACAGAATTGAGGGCATTGAAACGAAGCTACGTCGTCTGGAAATTAATTTTGATCTTCACGCTGATTATGGACAAAATGACACAACCTTACCGTTGAATACAAACAGGGAACAGCCTATCAGCCCGGTGTTACATCGGTCTAACCGTGTCACAGAGACTCCCTACAGGCGTCTGAGCGGCAGAACTCCGCACTATAATGAAAACTGGCCAGCTTTAAAACGCATGGAATCATCAACCCCAGCCTGTTCTCCGAGGAAGAAAAAACAAAAGAAACTCCGGCACAGAGAAACCTCTGAACCTAGAACTGCCGCTTCTGCTAAAAGTAAACAAAAGAGGTTTCAGCCAAAAACAAGAGATATTTCTCCACCTGGAATCCCGCTGAAAAACAGATTCGCAGCCTTGAGTTCCCCAAAAGATGACACAGCCCCCGGGACCAGTCAAAGCCACCAGGAGAAACCCAGCCGCATCAAACGGACACATAACAAAGTAAGAGCCCCCCCAGCAAAGATTGTTATCATACAAGATGAATCAATTAATGGAACTGAGGCTTTTTGTAGCAAGAATACCAAAGTTTATAGCTGCTACAAAAATACAGTGAGAGAAATATCAGAAAAAATCCCTAAAATCTTGGACCAACATCCTGCTTTGGAAAAGCTCGCCATTCACGCTGGATCAGCAGATATCGCGATGAGACAATCAGAGATTCTGAAGAGAGACTTTTCTGATCTCCTAAAGAGACTTGATGGACTTAACGTAAACATCCTCATCAGCGGACCAGTCCCTGAAGGGAATGATGAAAGATTTAGCAGACTCCGCATGCTCCATAAATGGTTGAAGAAACAATCAGCTGAGAAGTCATTCACATTTATTAATAATTTCAAAGTATTTGGAAGTGCTAATCATCTGTTCAAAGAAGGGATGCGTTATCTGAACAAGGCCGGAGTAAGGCTCTTAGCAGCAAACATTCTTTCTTATCAAAATCAGAAAGCAAAACACTTGCTCCCAAAAGCTGACCTTGAGGCGCCCATGGATATCAGAGAACAAAAACAGCAAGTCATGATGACACCACAGGACCGAACAGATAAACAACCATCAGAGATTAAGTCTTCATCTTCCTGTGACTCAGCCACATCAAATGAGTCTCCATTTAGAAACTTTACAGACAGACTGAATGAGCAAATCAAATTTGGGACACAATTAACACCTAAACTTAGACTACACCAAACGCCTGGGACTAGTGTCAATAAGCCTGGGAGCCTCCCCCCACTGATTATTACAGATATTTGATATTTGAGGGAACCGGGCAATAAATCCACTCCTACCGTCTCCCAGAATTCACCCGGCACCCCTGAGGCTATATCAGTGATTATCAGCAGCAGGAAACATAAACCGTTAACCACACGCTCTCATATTAAACAAAATCTCAAATTGATAACCTGTCAGAAGGTTCAGCTGCCCATCATCAAAATACTTAAGTTAGCTTTATTAAACATTAGATCTCTATCCGGGAAGTCTTTTCTTATCAATGACTTCATCACTGAGCATAATTTACACGCCCTTTTTTTTATCAGAAACTTGGCTAGATGAAAATAACGAAACAACTTCATTAATAGAATCTAGTCCTCCAAATTACAATTTCTTAAGCGAGAACAGAAAACACAGACGAGGAGGAGGTGTAGCCACCATCTTTCACAACTCAATGAACTTTAAAAAGGTAACTCTGGGCACGTTTGATTCTTTTTAATATCTAGCCACCCAGATAAATGAGCCTAACAAAGCGTTATTTCTAAGTTTATATAAACCACCAAAACTTAACTATAACTTCTTTAATGATTTCAATGACCTTCTTTCTGTAATATGTATTGACTATGACCAACTAATCATCGTGGGGGACTTTAACATCCATACCGACAACCCCCAAGATAGACAAGCAAAAACATTAGATGATACTCTCCACAACTTCGGACTGATCCAGCATGTCAAACAACCAACACACAATAAAGGACACACTCTGGACTTAATTATAAGCAAAGGTTTAAATATTACTGACATCTCTGTAATTAATATTGCATTATCTGACCATTTCTGTATTTTCTTTTAAAGTACCATCTCTGCTAAATTATCCAGCCACAGTAAGACCACTATAAAAAAGCGTTTTCTAGGGGACAGTTCAGTAGAAACCTTTAAACGTATTTATCCTTCCACCACATCCCCCTCATCTCCCAACTCAAACTCAGTAAATAAGTTGGTAGATAATTTCCTTGTGAAAATCTCAGACATCATGGATTCCATTGCTCCAACTAAAGTGAAAGTAGTCTCAGGTAGAAAGAAGTCTCCGTGGACAAGTAATCCACTGGTACGTAGTGAAAAAAGAGAGTGTCGACGAGCCGAGAGAAAATGGCAGAAAACTCGACTCCAGGTTCACTGTGAGATCTACAAAGAGAGACTGAATAGATATCAGCTAACTATAAAAGATGCTAGGGAATCGTTCTTTTCTGAAATCATCAACAGAAACATTAATAATGCACGGACTCTATTTGCAACAGTGGAAAGACTAACTAATCCTTTAGTGACAGTAGCCCCTGAACTAAATTCTACCAGGGCCTGCAATGAATTTGCCAGCTTTTTCACTGAAAAGATTCTATTATTTTTATTTATTTTATTTTTTTTAAACGTGTCCTGTTTGGCAGTGTGGAGCTCAGAATTGGTGTCTGAGTACCAAGTAGAAGCCCAACAGATTTACTTTCACAAGTGGAGCAGTACAGCTTTGGGGTGCATTGGTACCTGGACCTGGGAGCATAAAGTGTGGATGGGGTGTGTGAGTGAGGGTACAGCGTCATTTTTTTGGGTGTCTTGGTGAGTCAGTGAGAATGTATGGGTTTAAGAGGGAGGGAACGTATGACTGTGTCTGTATGTCTTTGTCTACCTGTCAGGTTGGATCTTGGTCTCCCTTTCCCTCGCCTGGCGCACCTCAGGCCTTACACTTAATGGGGGGCCTATTTCCCCTCCGTCACTCCCCGCCGGTGACGGGGGCCCCTGCCTGCCGGTGCGCCGGTGGTCAATCCGGTTCGGACCTGGTGCGTGCCTGGCCGGGCCTGGGGGGGCTGGTGTGTCGGTCGGCCGATGCGCTGGGGCGATATCTTCCTTTGGTTGGTTGGGGCACCTCTTTTAGAGGTGCCAGGTTTGGGATTGTTGGGTGGGGCCTGCTCGGTGGCTCGGCGGGATGCGGATCCGGCGTCTCTGCTCGTTTGATCACCTGTTCTGTGCGCACCGTGCGTGGCGGGTTCATTGGCGGGTTGGACCGGCCCTGGCCCTCGTTGGATGCCTGGTCTCGGCGCCCTGCGTTGCGCGGGATCAGGACCCGGGAGCTGGTACAACTTGGCGTCCAGATGCTGACTGAGCCCGGCCTGGGGATGCTGTCCGTCCCCTGCGGCTATTGGTGGGGCGCTGGGATGTTGGCGGTGGGGATTGGCCTAGGGTGGAGGCGTCGCGTGGCGGCCGGTGGCCGGCCGCGGCCCCTGCAGTGCCGGGGGCCCCTCGTCGGCCGGTCCCTTGTCGGGTCCCTGCTGGGCGGTGGGGTGCCCCTGGGCCCCGGCTCCCCCGGTCCGTTGACCGGCCCGCCCCGGAGCGGCCGGTTGCCGGCGGAGCCCGTGGGCTCGTCACTGCTGCCCCCCGGGCCCCTGGATAGTGGCCGCTGGATGTTCCCCTGGGGTTCTCCTTTTCTCCTCTCTTGGGGGATGCGGTCGGCCCCGCCCGGGTCCGCCTGGGGCTCTGGCGGTCCTTTGGACGTCTTTGCTCAGATCTCCTTCATGTCTGCATCGATTCCTGGGAGACGGATTGATGCCTGCTCACACCAACTATCGAACACTCTTATGGAGAAACCTTATATGCACCAGCATGCTAACACACACACATTGATGTGGGGTCTCTGGTGTTTAAGGATATATTCTTGGGCTGAGGTTATCATTACTAGAGCTTGATTAATCGGTACCATGAGTTTCTCTGTGACATTGTTGTTGTATTTTTATATCTATTTTTGTGTGATGTGGTTGTGTAATTCTTAGTTCACAATGTTTGGTTGGTTTTGTCGATGTTCCTTTTTCGTGTTTTGTTTTTCCCCCTCTCTCTGCCGTCCTGTGGGTATGGAGGCAGACTTCAATGTTTTCCTGTGTTTTCTTTGTTCCCCTTCCTCTCTTGTATTTTCAACTCACCCTCTCTCATGACATTTTGTTTCCTACCTCTCTTCTTCATCTTCCTTCTTTCTTCTCCTTAATTTTCCGTCTCCGTGTACATAACATCAGGAAATAAAAACCCCAACAATTCATAATAAAGATTTTTCACACATAAATCAAGTGGAGTACTATAGCAAAAGCTGTACTGCTCCGCTTGTGAAAGTAAATCTGTTGGGCTTCTACTTGGTACTCAGACACCAATTCTGAGCTCCACACTGCCAAACAGGACACGTTTAAAAAAAAGAAAAAGAAAGAAGAAAAAAAAAAGAAATGTATTTCACAAAAACAGAGAATATGTAGGCTAACTAGACTTATTGAGGCCAAAAAGAGTAATGTTAATGAAGATGTTAATGAAAATCAGTGAACGAAAATGCTGATGTGGTACACAAACATTTAACTAAATATGTGGAGAATACAATGCAATCCAGCATTTTGGGCGATGTGGAGTCACTGGCCGGCAGCAGAACAAATACGCGAGGGAGGATTATTTAATGTATTACACAGCGTCCAAGAACAGACATTTAATCAGGAAATGCAAGATAAACATAATATAACACGGAATTTAATATTAATAAGTTAACATAACACGCGCCACTGAGTCCAACAGGCAAGCTACTGGTGGCAAGTTCACCATCCATTAAAATTATTCGTCCTCCGTGTTGCTTCTGAACATCTCCGACAACTCCGGAGAAGATTAAGTGCTGTGTCCTCTTCTGTGAGGCACAGAAGAGGAGTGTTTACTCTTCGGTAATGTTTACTCTTTAATTTCAGAATTATTCAAAAACATGTTAAATTTCATATATTATAGAAATTATTTCATATAACCAATATACCAATCATTTTAATACTGTTTTATCTACTTACCAACAACTCCACCACTGCTCCCTGGCTTGCTGGCTACCGTGACTTAACTGTCAGAAAGACGTCATTGGTGTAGACACGTGTCAATCAAACATGTCTGACCAATAGGGAAGCACCCGCCCACTGTGGGATGTTTGTGTCAAAATAATTCAATCGGAAAAAAAGGACTTCAAAACTTTTGTCAGTTCATCAAAAAAGCAATTCAAATGCAATTTTTTTGGCTAAAATATTTTTTGCATTCAAAACTTTTTTCTATGATTGAAAAGGTTTTTTTTTGTTTCTTGTTTTCTCATTTTCTCTTTTCTTTTTCTTCTGGCACCTTTCAGTCTGAACTAAAGCAAGCTCTTAAAATCTTTTTATCTGTTCTGAGGTCCAATTTTACATCTTAGATTCTGGTAAAGATGGGATTATTTAGGATTACTGAAAGTGTCTTTCTTTTGACCAAAACTGTACCTAATCTAAAGGTTTTACTCCTCCTTCCACATGAGAACCTGGTGATTCAGCCAGGCCACTGCTGTCCTCAGTGTATGTCCAACCCTTGTCTCTCTGCTGGAACACAGTACCAGGTAGGCACTTTCTCTTTAAAGTTCACACCCGTTCTCTTTACTTGCTCTGCTCAGCTGTTTGTTTCCTCCTGCAGTGTTTTCAGTGCCGTCCAGACTCTGATCTCCCACTTTGATCACATCCTGTGTCTAATGTTTGGATCTTTAAATGCACACATGCAGCACTCTCAGCTTTGAAATTCAGAAGGAAGGATGTAATCTGAGTAAAGGTAGTTATCTACAGAAGGGATGCATATGGATCATTGACATCAACCAATAAATGCTGCCAAGTGGGAAGTTTTAGTATATTTTTAAGACTAAAGTGAATAAGTTATAGCTTGTTTTAATGTCTGGTGTCAGAATACAGAAACGTAGAAATCTGAAAGCATCTAAATAGAATAGAAACGTCGTTTATTGTCCCTCAGTGGGGAAATGTAGGCGTAACAGCAGCACAGATTCACACAGGAAGAATAGGAGGCTGTACAGTAAAAAAAAATATGAAAAATACTGTGTAGTAAAGTACTACAGTAGGCTACTATCAGATTGAGATTAAGTGTCTCGCTGCATTTGTGTATTTGTGCTTAAGAAACAGGAACAGACTATTAACAGGGAGTGAGAACTCAACTGGAAAACTGCAAATAAAATATGGTTGCAAATGCAAATAGAATAACAAGACTGGTGCAAATGGCAAAAGCAGCAGAGACGCAAACTGGTTCACTGGGTTTGTTGGGAGCAGTGATGGTTGTAGAGTCTAACAGCTGCTGGGAGGAAGGACCTATGACAACGCTCCTTCATGCACCTAGGATGCAGCCGTCTGTCGCTGAAGGAGCGCTCCAGTTTTGCAGCAGCTTTATGCATGGAGTGGGAGAAATAAACAACTAAATCAGTGGTGTCAAAATGTTTTGCCTGGCGGACCAAATTCATGAAGTTGAAAGTACTCACTGGCCACCATTTACATTTTTTATTTTCCCAAATAAAGCTCCAAAGCGAATTTTGTAAATTTGTTTTTATTTTTATCTACTCACCAAAAAAACCAAAAACAAATCATGAAATATTTTAATAAAACAAAGTACTCTTTTCTCTGTTTGTGTGAATTATTGTACAGACAGAGTTTTGTCAGATTAAAAGTGTTTTTTTAAACCTTTAATCAGGTATCTGCTCTGTAATAAAAATCTTTTGTTTTTTTATTGTTCAGATTTAATATTCTAGTATTAAATGTCATGTTTTCGTTGGCTGTAAGCAGAAAATCATCATAATTAACAAAAAATAAGGCTTGAAAACATCAGTCTGTGTGTAATGAATCTATATGATGTGTTTTACTTCGTGAAGTGAGTTACTCAAATTAAATGAAACTAATGTTTCGAGACACACATGTAGATCTGAAATATAAACAGTCTCACATTTCTGCCTTATTAAAAGAAATTTTCCTAATGTTAGGAAATGTGCTGTGCCAAACTTTAGAAAGGGCTTACAAAGGCAGTAGCCCAGGGTGCCGAGTTTTGGGGAGCTTAAAAACATTTATTTTTATTTATTTAATTTTTTGTGTGTGTACTGTGCATGTTTTACACACATTGGACCTGATACCAAACTCGTGGGTTCATTTCCTAGGTGGTGTTTTAAAAAAAATATTTTTGGATTGTAATTCATTTACAAAGAACTCAAATATTTGAAAATTATGATGTTCTAGCACATCTTTTTGGGACTAACATGGAGCCATCTGCCAGAGGTTTCAAACCAACCATCCATCAATCCGTACATGTTGATGTGTAGACTTACCTATCTTTTGTAATTTGCATGAGTAAAATATATATTTTTTTAATAGGGCACCAAAACCTTTACCAGCCCTGGGGGCCTTTTTCTTTTAAATCTGGCCCTGGATATGGGTCGGGCTTTGTTGTAAAATGTTTGCTTGTATCATCAAGTTGAACGAATAGGTGCGCCCAAGTCTGTTTTTGAGTAAACATCGCTCGACGTGTGCAGCCCTACTTTCTAGCTAAAATATATGTGGCTTTTGAAATTACCCAGAATTTTACCTTTTTTAAGATTTAAATTTAAATAAATTACAAAATGTCTCCATTGGCATCAACTGCTTCTACTTGTGAGCCCAATTTGTTTGCAAGAAGACTTTTATTTTTTTTTTAGACCTTGAATTTCTATCCTGTGCAGTTATGAATTTATTTCTTACATCAAATTTGCCAGCAAAAAAAAAATCACCTTCAAATGTGGTGACCTTCTGGTGACCCACGCTAAAGCAATCCGCACTAGATTGATTACGCTCCGTTGATTATGTCAAGTTTATTAGTTAAGCGCATTTCAGCAACAAGGCAGTTGAAACTAAAAAGCAACAAAAACACAATAAAGGACATTACATTGACAAAATAAAGAGAGGTAAAACTAAAAACTACAATCCAGACTAGAATTAATGATGTTCCAGTGATTATTGATCAAAGGCTGCTCTGAACATATGATTTTTAGCCTAGATTTAATGGAACTCATTGTTTCAGCAGTTTTGCAGTTCTCGGAAAGTTTGCTCTAGGTTAGAGAAGCATGAAAACTGAAAGCTGCTTCTCTATAGGCGCGTTTCCACTATCGGAACTTCAGATTCATTTTACTGGAAAGGGTTTTCTATATTGAAGTGATTTTTTTTAATTGAAAATATTTTTTTGCTTAAAGCGACTTCTTTTTTGATTGAATTATAAAGACACAAATGTCCTACTCATAATATAGCCCAAACGCAAAACCTATTACTTCCATTAAAGAAAACATTTTAAATCAAATAAAGGGTTCAAATGCAATTTTTTGAGTCTCAAATATTTTTTTTGCTTTCAAAAACTTTTTTTCTATGATTGAAAAAAATTATTTTTGATTGAAGTGATTCTTTTTATTGAAAATATATTTTTTGGTTTGAAACAACCTTTTTTTATTGAATAATATAGACACAAATGTCCTACCCATTAATATAGCCCAAACACAAAACATTACTTCAATCAAACTTTCCCCATGTAAACATTTGTTTTGTCCAATCTGCTTCAAAGTTCTGACGTCAGCGTGATTCTATAGGATCTTATGATTCCAACCATATGTCAATCATCCACATCGGCCAATTGAAACTGGAATTACAGGTCTGTGTAATTCTAAAAACAGATATTTTGTTTAGCTTGGGGGTGCGCCCCTCCGCAGTTACTCGCAGGTGATCGGATGAACAGGTGAGAGCGAGAGTGAACGATTCAGTCTCGATTGCTTTGTTTGCGTTCGCAAAATGGTGCTTCAAGAGAAGAGAATCCTCACTGACGAAGCCCTGACGATTATATTGAATGATAGTTAATCTGAGGTTTGTGTTAAGGACTCATCGTCAGAAGAGGAAAACCTATTTTTACCAGAGGAAGAGAGGTATGTCCCAACTAGCTAGTTCTAATGCGCTCTGCATCCTTTCTCTGTCAGCCATTTTATATAGATGTTTTTTTTGTAACTGTGTTCTTAGATGTTTGTGTGTGTGTATAGTCATGGCCAAAAGTTTTGAGAATTACATAAATATTGGAAATTGGAAAAGTTGCTGCTTAAGTTTTTATAATAGCAATTTGCATATACTCCAGAATGTTATGAACAGTGATCAGATGAATTGCATAGTCCTTAGAATGGCAGACTTGACATGTTAAAAGGAGGGTGATGCTTGAAATCATTGTTCTTCCATTGTTAACCATGGTGACCTGCAAAGAAACGTGCGCAGCCATCATTGGGTTGCATAAAAATGGCTTCACAGGCAAGGATATTGTGGCTACTAAAATTGCACCTAAATCAACAATTTATAGGATTATCAAGAACTTCAAGGAAAGAGGTTCAATTCTTGTTAAGAAGGCTTCAGGGCCTCCAAGAAAGTCCAGCAAGCACCAGGATCTTCTCCTAAAGAGGATTCAGCTGCGGGATCTGAGTGCCACCAGTGCAGAGCTTGCTCAGGAATGGCAGCAGGCAGGTGTGAGCGTATCTGCACGCACAGTCAGGCGAAGACTTTTAGAAGATGGCCTGGTGTCAAGAAGGGCAACAAAGAAGCCACTTCTCTCCAAAAAAACACATAAGGGACAGATTGATCTTCTGCAGAAAGTATGGCGAATGGACTGCTGAGGACTGGGGCAAAGTCATATTCTCCGATGAAGACTCTTTCCGATTGTTTGGGGCATCTGGAAAAAGGCTTGTCCGGAGAAGAAAAGGTGAGCGCTACCATCAGTCCTGTGTCATGCCAACAGTAAAGCATCCTGAGACCATTCATGTGTGGGGTTGCTTCTCATCCAAGGAAGTGGGCTCACTTACAATTTTGCCCAAAAACACAGCCATGAATAAAGAATGGTACCAAAACACCCTCCAACAGCAACTTCTTCCAACAATCCAACAACAGTTTGGTGAAGAACAATGCATTTTCCAGCACGATGGAGCACTGTGCCATAAGGCAACAGTGATAACTAAGTGGCTCGGGGACCAAAACGTTGAAATTTTGGGTCCATGGCCTGGAAACTCCCCAGATCTAAATCCCATTGAGAACTTGTGGTCAGTCCTCAAGAGGCGGGTGGACAAACAAAAACCCACTAATTCTGACAAACTCCAAGAAGTGATTATGAAAGAATGGGTTGCTATCAGTCAGGATTTGGCCCAGAAGTTGATTGAGAGCATGCCCAGTCGAATTGCAGAGGTCCTGAAAAAGAAGGGCCAACACTGCAAATACTGACTCTTTGCATAAATGTCATGTAATTGTCAATAAAAGCCTTTGAAATGTATAAAGTGCTTGCAATTATATTTCAGTACATCACAGAAACAACTGAAACAAAGATCTAAAAGTAGTTTTGCAGCAAACTTTGTGAAAATTAATATTTGTGTCATTCTCAAAACTTTTGGCCAACTTTTGGTTTACTGTTTGGAAATATTCACGAAAGTTTGTTTTCTAAGTCGCGTCAGCTGATTATCTTTGGCAGTTGTTACGCCAGTAGCGCAGCCGAAGGAGGGAGGAGGGCATTGGAGCCGGGGCTTGAGTGCATCGGAGAGGGAGGGGAAGTGATGTGAAGCTTGTTTGGGTTTAAATTTTCAAGCAAAGTCTGCTCTCCTCTCTGAGTTACCTACTGCAGCTTTAAGCAGTAAAAACACCTCAAAGCAGTTATAATAAAATCACTAATATATATATATATATACAGTACAGACCAAAAGTTTGGACACACATTCTCATTCAATTAAATGAGATGTGTGTATGTATATGTGTGTGTGTATATATATATATATATATATATATATATATATATATATATATATATACATACAGTGGCTTGCAAAAGTATTCGGCCCCCTTTGAACTTTTCCACATTTTGTCACATTACAGCCACAAACATGAATCAATTTTATTGGAATTCCATGTGAAAGACCAATACAAAGTGGTGTACACGTGAGAAGGGGAACGAAAATCATACATGATTCCAAATTTTTTTTTTACAAATAAATAACTGAAAAGTGGGGTGTGCGTAATTATTCAGCCCCCTTTGGTCTGAGTGCAGTTAGTTGCCCATAGACATTGCCTGATGAGTGCTAATGACTAAATAAAGTGCACCTGTGTGTAATCTAATGTCAGTACAAATACAGCTGGCCTGTGACGGCCTCAGAGGTTTCCCAAGCCTTGAACATCCCACGGAGCACTGTTCAAGCGATCATTCAGAAATGGAAGGAGTATGGCACAACTGTAAACCTACCAAGACAAGGCCGTCCACCTAAACTCACAGGCCGAACAAGGAGAGCGCTGATCAGAAATGCAGCCAAGAGGCCCATGGTGACTCTGGACGAGCTGCAGAGATCTACAGCTCAGGTGGGGGAATCTGTCCATAGGACAACTATTAGTCGTGCACTGCACAAAGTTGGCCTTTATGGAAGAGTGGCAAGAAGAAAGCCATTGTTAAAAGAAAACCATAAGAAGTCCCGTTTGCAGTTTGCCACAAGCCCCCACACAGCAAACATGTGGAAGAAGGTGCTCTGGTCAGATGAGACCAAAATGGAACTTTTTGGCCAAAATGCAAAACGCTATGTGTGGCGGAAAACTAACACTGCACATCACTCTGAACACACCATCCCCACTGTCAAATATGGTGGTGGCAGCATCATGCTCTGAGGGTGCTTCTCTTCAGGAGGGACAGGGAAGCTGGTCAGAGTTGATGGGAAGATGGATGGAGCCAAATACAGGGCAATCTTGAAAGAAAACCTCTTGAAGTCTGCAAAAGACTTGAGACTGGGGCGAAGGTTCACCTTCCAGCAGGACAACGACCCTAAACATAAAGCCAGAGCAACAATGGAATGGTTTAAAACAAAACATATCCATGTGTCAGAATGGCCCAGTCAAAGTCCAGATCTAAATCCATTCGAGAATCTGTGGCAAGATCTGAAAACTGCTGTTCGCAAACGCTGTCCATCTAATCTGACTGAGCTGGAGCTGTTTTGCCACAAAGAATGGGCAAGAATTTCAATCTCTGGATGTCCAAAGCAGGTAGAGACATACCCTAAAAGACTGGCAGCTGGAATTGCAGCAAAAGGTGGTTCTATAAAGTATTGACTCAGGGGGCTGAATAATTACGCACACCCCACTTTTCAGTTATTTATTTGTAAAAAATGTTTGGAATCATGTATGATTTTCGTTCCACTTCTCACGTTTTCGTTCCACTTCTCACGTGTACACCACTTATATATATATATATATATATATATATATATATATAATGTGTGTGTAGACATGTGTATGCATATATTTATAATTTCTCTAATCATTTTTCTGTTATCTTGTTTTAGTGAGGATGAAGGCTAAATACCTCCAAGGCCTTCAACTTCTGTGCAGCCAACCAAGAAGGCAAAAATGGGGAAAGCTAAGGCAACGTCTGTCCAAAAAGGTCTGCTGACACTCCAGTGGGTGAAGATGCGTGGTGCCACAGACATGAGGAGAACAGCACTCCTGAGTCTTTTAGATTCATGCCCACGAGGCCACCGTGCAGCAGCATGGTCTCCACTCTTCTTCAGTTCATCTGTAATTTGGAAAATTATCGACAATACCAATGATGTAAAAAGGAAAGAGGCTGGCAGAAAGTTCCTTTGAACTCCACTCACTGTAACAGACTTGTATGTTTTCCTATCTATCATTATATACACCGGACTTGTAAATGTGCACCACAGGGCTGACTACTGGAAGGGTGAGTGGCCATATAATTTTCAATTATCCCGTCACACTATGCAGACAAACCAGTTTGAGGCATTCTTGTGGTCATTGCACCTCAGCTTTGTGAACGAGGACAATAAAAAGACAAAAAAAACCACCTCTGACTACGATCGTCTGTGCAAAATCAGGCCACTCTACGATCATATTGTTACTGCATGCAAAGTACATTACCATCCATATAAGAAAATTTGCATCAATAAGAGGAGGGGGTTGTGAACAGTTTTGTTATCCATTTCATATGTATATGTGATGGAGACCTGGCGCTCCATCACTACTTATTGTGATTAAGTTCTTAGAGGAATATTGCATGATTGGCAGATGTTGATGTAATAAACACACAGATGAATTAATTGATCATTTTATTTACGTAGAAAATAAGGTTAAATGTTTGTTGTTGCAGAGGGGGACTGGCCATCCTGCCTGTGAAGTAAAACTTCAGTTAGTATGTGCACATGGTGACAAACATTGATACTTATATCTACTTATGCTGTGTTCTGAATGGGGTAAAATTGTATGTTCAGTAAGGTAATGGAATTGCTCACCTTTTGTTGTCTTCTTGGCAGGGGAGGAATGGTAAAGGAGGGAAGTAGCCCAATTGCCTGCTTAAGAGCTTTTGGAGCAAACCCAGTTAACAAGGAAGTGGGAAGTAGTTTTAATGTAATGAAATGTTTAAATGAATTATGCTGTATAGGCAGATTTATTGACTTATTTATAGTTATGTATATATGTAAATATTTATTCTTTGTTTTGTTTTGCAGGTTGTTTTTGTTGTATATAGAGGTGTTAGAGGTTTGGTATTTTAGTCCCACCTCAATGGGATGTCCCAGCTAATTACCTGTAGCAGGAGGGTATAAAAGCCTGAAATGCTCTTGGGAATGTGATAATGGTCAATGTCAGAAGTGCTAATAAAGAAGCCGGTCTTGGTTGAAATGTATCCAAGCCTCACGTCTCTTCATAAAACTGGGACGTCATCGGCGGCCTAATTGACAAGTGGTGTCAGGAGTGGGATCTTCTTTTTTTTCTAAAAAAAAAAAAAAAAAAAAAAATCATGACCAGAGGGGGAAAAAAAGCTGATTCCAATGGAGTGGAGGAAGAAAATGAACCCGGTGCTGCAGCTGGTCCAGGGGACAGACTGGATGAATTAGCTGCCATGGTCAAGTCATTAATTCAATCTCAAGCAGCGAGAGACCAAAAACTGGAAAAAGTATCGGCCCACCAAGAACAAAGGTGGAAGAATATGCAACACCAGTTCCAGCAGATCCAAGCCCAAGTAAGAGAAATGAGTGAAGAACATGAGCAGGACCAGACTGAACGTGAGAGGAATAATGAGACGGATGGTGAGGAGGAAGAGGATCCGCTTGAGTGCCCAAGTCTGGTTGGTCAACAGATTGTGCCGAGATGGGTAAGGTGGAGGCAATTCACTCATATCCAGTGCCCACAACAAAGAGGAAAGTGCGTGCTTTTGTGGGACTGGTGGGATGGTATAGTAAGTTTCTTTCCCCATTTTGCTGAGAGAGCAGCAGCTCTCACTGACCTTACGAAAGCCTCTGCTCCAAATAAGGTCAAGTGGACTGAAAACTGTGACAGAGCCTTCAAGGATCTCAAGTCAGCAATCACGAGTGACTCTGTGCTTCATAGCCCTGACTTCAAACAGTCTTTCACGCTACAGACAGATGCTTCTGGAGTTGGTGTGGGGGCAGTGCTGCTGCAGGAGGTGGATGGAGAAAGACGTCCTGTGGCCTTCCTCAGTCGGAAGCTTCGGGATAGAGAGACAAGATACTCAACAGTGGAAAAGGAGTGTCTTGCAGTGAAGTAGGCTGTGGAATCGCTGCGGTATTATCTGTTGGGCCGACATTTCGTTCTGGAAACGGATCATCGAGCGCTTCAGTGGTTGCGCCAGATGAAAGACTCTAATATGCGGATTACAAGATGGTACATTAGTCTTCAACCTTACAATTTCACAGTGCAGTATAGGGCAGGAAAGTTGAACGTTGTGGCGGACTCTCTTTCCCGTATGTATGAGGACTGACGGACTGTGGTCCTAGGGTAGGGGGGAGGAAATGTGATGGAGACCTGGCGCTCCATCACTACTTATTGTGATTAAGTTCTTAGAGGAATATTGCATGATTGGCAGATGTTGATGTAATAAACACACAGATGAATTAATTGATCATTTTCTTTACGTAGAAAATAAGGTTAAATGTTTGTTGTTGCAGAGGGGGACTGGCCATCCTGCCTGTGAAGTAAAACTTCAGTTAGTATGTGCACATGGTGACAAACATTGATACTTATATCTACTTATGCTGTGTTCGGAATGGGGTAAAATTGTATGTTCAGCAAGGTAATGGAATTGCTCACCTTTTGTTGTCTTCTTGGCAGGGGAGGAATGGTAAAGGAGGGAAGTAGCCCAATTGCCTGCTTAAGAGCTTTCGGAGCAAACCAAGTTAACAAGGAAGGGGGAAGTAGTTTTAATGTAATGAAATGTTTAAATGAATTATGCTGTATAGGCAGATTTATTGACTTTTTTATAGTTATGTATATATGTAAATATTTATTCTTTGTTTTGTTTTGCAGGTTGTTGTTGTTGTATATAGAGGTGTTAGAGGTTTGGTATTTTAGTCCCACCTCAATGGGATGTCCCAGCTAATTACCTGTAGCAGGAGGGTATAAAAGCCTGAAATGCTTGGGAATGTGATAATGGTCAATGTCAGAAGTGCTAATAAAGAAGCCAGTCTTGGTTGAAATGTATCCAAGCCTCACGTCTCTTCATAAAACTGGGATGTCATCGGCGGCCTAATTGACAGTATATTTCACAGTTTTGTTGTATTTGGAATTTGAATAAATGTTCTTCAGTTGGAGTCAAGCCTAACTCTTTGTTATAGTGTTATTTAAATAGGGTGATAAATATGTTGGGTATTTAAAAACAGTGTTTTTAGGCATATAATTGAACTTGAATACAATCAGTAGATCAGGAGTTGAGAAATTGAAACCTTCACTGTTTGTGCCAAATTGTGCTGAACTGTGCCAAACTGCAAAAAAACTAACTTTTTTTTTTACAAAACCCACTGTAACTTTGCTCTACTTCACTTCATCAACATGAATCTTGGTACAGGTAATCTCCACACGTTGGTTTGTGATTTTCTGCAGTTTATATTCTACTGGAGCATATTTTCAATAGTATTATATACTGTAACATGAGAGAAAAATTAGGCGACAATATAGAATCTTGTGATTTGTCTATGTTCTAGCTACTATTACTTTGGCACAAAAACATATGCAGTAATTTTTACACCTCTGATTAAATCTCACAAACATTGGCTTCATTTTGAAACCAAGATTGTTTACACAGTTTGTTTTTGCAGAGAAAAACTAAATTAATGTTGGGCATGTCCTATTCGAGCTAGGAGCTTGGATAGACCCTGGGGCTTAAGAGGTTAATGTCCATGTCAGTTCGCAGGAGATCCAACAACTCTTGATAGGGCCATTCTCTTTTATTCATGATCTTATCCACAAGCTCCAGAGGTGGGCCATGGCTGTTGAGATCCATTTTCCACAAATGAACTGAACAGACTGCATTTCCCAGCATTCCTAGCTGTAACCCCAACGCATTCCCATTGTTCCATTGTTCCAACGATGACATCACAAAGTTTATAAAATTCAATTCAATTCAGTTTATTTATATAGTGCCAATTCACAACAGATGTCATATCAAGGCACTGAATAAGAAGTCATTTTAATACATTTATACAAGCATTCCAACCAGTTGAAAAGTTTCCTATTTAAGGAATCCCAGCAGATTGCGTCAGTTATTGGCGTGAGGTTGGGCCCCTTTGATGCAGACTTTCCAACCACAGCAAACCTTCAGCAATCCCTCATACTGAGCAAGCCTGTAGCGACGGTGGAGAGGAAAAACTCCCCTTTAACAGGAAGAAACCTCCAACAGAA
Organism: Valencia hispanica; assembly: GCA_963556495.2. Classification (NCBI taxonomy): domain Eukaryota; kingdom Metazoa; phylum Chordata; class Actinopteri; order Cyprinodontiformes; family Valenciidae; genus Valencia; species Valencia hispanica. The sequence goes on along the minus strand of OY747720.1, from coordinate 36,308,401 downwards.
CCAGGCTCAGTAGGAGCGGCCATCTGCCACGACCGTCTGGGGGTTTGAGAAGACAGAGCAGAGACACAGAAGGAACAGAAGATCTGATATAAGAGCACTTTCTATGTTACAGAAAGTAAAACATAACAGGACACAGTAGATGTTCAGTTACTAGGAGCATCATCCCAGTCGATGCCCCCCGTCTAACAGGGCATTGCAGCCAAGCAGGATACCAGACCAGGTATATCTTCTATGGAGAGAAAAACACTGAGAGAACACAAAGTTAATAGTCGAAATACCAGAATGTACTGTAATACAACTGGACAGTTGTAGTAGTAGAAAAGGAAGTAGCAGAGTGAAGAAAATTGGTAAGTCTGTCCTCCAGCAGTCTAAGCCTATAGCAGCATAACTACAGAGCTAGCTCAGGATGACCTAAGCCACTAACTATAAGCTTTATCAAAAAGGAAAGTTTTAAGCCTGGCCTTAAAAGTAAACAGAGTGTCTTCCTCACGGACTAAAGCTGGGAGCTGGTTCCACAGGAGAGGAGCCTGATAACTAAAAGATCGGCCTCCCATTCTACTTTTAGAAATACTAGGAACTACAAGTAAACCTGCAGTCTGAGAGCAAAGTGCTCTGTTGGGAACATATGAAACAATTAGATCTCTGATGTATGATGGAGCTTGATTATTAAGGGCTTTGTATGTAAGAAGAAGGATCTTAAATTCTATTCTGGATTTAACAGGGAGCCAATGAAGGGAAGCAGGAGAAATGTGATCTCTCTTTTTAATATTCATCCGAACTCTTGCTGCCGCATTTTGGATCAACTGAAGGCTTTTAATGGCATTTTGTGGACTAACTGATAGTAAAGAATTACAGTACTCCAGCCTTGAGGTAACAAATGCATGGACTAGTTTCTCAGCATCACTCCTGGACAGGATGTTTCTAATTTATCGATATTCCGGAGTTGAAAGAAGGAAATCCTAGAAACCTGTTTAATATGGGATTTAAATGTCAAGTCTTGGTCAAAAATAATGCCGAGGTTCTTTACGTTATTACTGGGGGCCAATTTAATGCCATCCAGATGAAGTGATTGACTAATCAGTTTCTTTTTTAGAACTTCTGGTCCAAAGACAACAACTTCTGTCTTGTCAGAATTTAAAAGCAAAAAGTTTAGATTCATCCATGTTTTTATGACTTCCAGACATGCCTGTAATCTACCTAACTGACTGGGTTCATCAGGATTTATGGATAAATATAGTTGTGTATCATCGGCATAGCTGTGGAAATTTATCCCATGCTGTCTAATGATTCTACCAATTGGGAGCATATGGTGAAAAGAATTGGTCTAAGCACAGAACCCTGTGGAACTCCACAAGTAACCCTTGAGAGTGAAGAAGATTGATCATTTAGATGAACAAACTGGAATCTGTCAGACAAATATGATTTAAACCAGCCTAGTGCTGTTCCTTTGATCCCTGCAACATGTTCAAGCCTTTCTAAGAGAATATTATGATCGACTGTGTCAAAAGCAGCACTGAGATCTAACAAAACCAGAACAGACACCAGTCCATTATCTGAGGCCATAAGAATATCATTAGTAACCTTCACCAGTGCTGTTTCGGTGCTATGATGAGCTCTAAAACCTGACTGAAGATCTTCAAGCAGCTCGTTACTGTTTAGATGCTCACAGACTTGATTAGCAACAATTTTCTCAAGGATTTTGGATAAGAAAGGTAGATTAGATATAGGTCTGTAATTCACTAAGTCATCTTGATCAAGGGAAGGTTTCTTGAGTAAAGGTTTAATTACAGCTATTTTAAATTCTTGTGGTATGTATCCGTTTACTAAGGATAGATTCATCATATACAAAATGGGGCCAGGAACCAAATGGAACACTTCCTTAAATAATTTGGTTGGGATTGGGTCCAACATACAAGTTGAAGGTTTAGATGAGGCTAATATTTTTGATAATTCCGAAAGCTCGACTGAATCAAAACAGCCTAAGCACAAATGAGGTTCTACAGTTCTTTCCGATGCTGCCTCATTTACTGAGGAAGAAGTAATCATGTTTGGGAGGATGCCAATGATTTTATTTTTAATAGAATTAATTTTATTCATGAAGAATCCCATAAAATCATCACTGCCAAGAGCTGGGGGAATAGTTGGCTCAACAGAGCTATGACTCTGTAAGTTTGGCAACTGTACTAAAAAGAAACCTAGGATTGTTTTTATTCGCCTCTATTAATGATGAAAAATATGCTGTTCTAGCTTGTCGAAGGGTCTTTTTATACAGCAGTAGACTGTTATTCCAGGTTAAATAGGAATCCTCTAGATGTGTAGAGCGCCATTTTCTCTCCAACTTTCTAGTATTCTGCTTTAAAGTACGCAACTCTGCGTTAAACCAAGGAGTCAGCCTCCTATGGCTAGCCACTTTCTTTTTTAAGGGGGCTACACTATCTAATGCCAAACGCAATGAGGACGTAACGCTGTGAAACAGACCATCAATTTCTGAAGGGTTAGAGATAGAATTGCTGCTATCCACTGTGTTACTCTGAGACACTGAGGAAAGTAAGAATGGAACAGATTCTTTAAAAATTGTTACAGCATTGTCTGATAAAGCTCAACTATAATGAAATTTTCTTTCAGATTTAAGATGGTCAGTTAAAGTAAATTCAAAAGTTATCAAGAAGTGGTCAGACAGGACCGGGTTATGTGGGTGGACTGTTATTTCCTCACACTCAATACCGTATGTCAGTACAAGGTCCAAAGTGTGTTTACCCAAGTGGGTTGATCCCTGTACTTTTTGAGTAAAGTCAATTGAGTCTAAAATAGCATTAAAGGCTGCATTTAGGCTATCACTTTCAGTATCCACATGAATATTGAAGTCCCCCACTATAATGACCCTATCAGTATTTAATACTAAATCAGAAAAAAATGTGAAATCTGATCCAAGAATTGAGAGTAAGTGCCTGGTGGACGATACAAAACCACAAACAAAAATGGTCTTAATGTTTTGCAACTTGGATGAGGAAAATTAAGGGTTAGATGTTCAAAAGAACTGTAGCTATCAATTGGTCTGGGACTAATTAGTGATGAGAGGAGATTTTTAAGTGAAAGCCTGCGCCTCGCGCTGCTATGCTACCAGTTCCTGACCAGCCTGCTGTCTGCTAACTCCTCTCTCCCAGTTCGTTTATCCTGTGGCAGAGTTTAAAAAAGAATTACACATTCACACAATATATATGTTGGGCATGCATGGGAAGAGATTCTCACCAAATCATCTTCAAAGAACTCTTCCTCATAACTGCCTTTTATTTCTTTACAATGTTATTACAAAACATTCTGAGAGACAACCTCTCTTACAGGATCCAATCAGCTTAATAATACATATTCATATAGATGCAAAGTGTGCCTGTAGTCCGTCCCTAATAGGTTAAGCCCCTTTTAATATATTCCTCTTCGGTTGCTAAGCAGAAAGCCTTTCTTCTTTTGTCCCACGCTCCCACCAGACCATTTGTACGATCAAAACACCAGATGTTTCCTGTTTTTTCAGAGAATCGTGACCCATTCCCCTCTGACCCCTGGCTCATATCCTGTCCTTAACAGTTTTTGTGCAGTTAATCATGACCGTTCACTTCTGACCCATGGGTCACATCCTGTGCTAACACTTATCTGCATTTAGTTAATTATTTTAGCACATAACCCCTTCACCTTTTGGCCTGTGTATTCATTCAATGCTTGTTTAAAATTTATTATTTACAATAATAGTAAATCAGAACGAAAAATGGCTGCAACTCCTCCTCCTCGCCCAGTATTTCTAGGAATGTGAAAATTTAAATGACTGGAAGGAGTTGACTCATTTATACTGACACAATCCTCCTGCTGCTACCAGGTTTCTGTGAGACAAAGCAAATCAATGTGATTCCCGCAAATCAGGTCATTTACTAACAAAGTCTTTGAGGAGAGAGATCTTATGTTTAATAAACCACATTTAATAGATTTATTTTTCTGTTCAGTCAAAGTCGTATTTATCTTTATGAGATTTCCATGATTTGCTTTTGTTGGCTTAAGTTTTAATCCATTTAATTTTGACCGTGGGCAAGACACTGTTTCTATAGGGTAATGGGTGGGTAACAGTACAGAAGAAGCAGAGGGGTGGGTTAAACTACGACTCTGCTTCCTGGTCTGGACCCTGGGTTGTCAGTGTTTTGGAGGACTAATAAATCCGGCCATATTCCTAGAAAGAAGAGCTGCTCCATCCAAAGTGGGATGGATGCCGTCTCTCCGGATTAGACCAGGTTTTCCCCAGAATGTTCGCCAGTTATCAATGTAGCCCACATCGTTTGCAGGACACCACCTAGACAACCATTGATGGAATGTCAGCATGCGGCTAAACATGTCGTCACTGGTCTGATCAGGCAGGGGACCAGAAAAGATTACCGAGTCTGACATTGTTTTGGCAAACTTACACACCGAAGCAACTCAAATTTTTGTGATCTCCAATTGGCGTAACCGGGTGTCATTACCGCCAGCGTGAATAACAATCTTACTGTATTTACGCTTATCTTTAGCCAGCAGTTTCAGGTAGGATTTGATGTCGCCCGTTCTGGCCCCTGGCAAGCATTTGACTATGGTCAATGGTGTCTCTAATGCCACATTTCTGACTATGGAGCTGCCAATTGCCAGGGTTGGCTTCTCAGCGGGTGTGTCGCTGAGCGGGGAAAATCTGTTAGAAACGTGGACCGGTTGGTGGTGGCCCGGGGGGCTGGGTCCTAGAACTATGCTTCCTACGTACAGTCACCCAGCCGGCCTGATGTCCCGGCTGCGCGGGCTCTACCAGTAGACGGCTAGGGGGTTCTGTCCTTGTTGGCTCTGCGCTGGCTAATGAGCTTCGCCTTTCTGCTGGTTTTTCAACAGCGCAGAGCCGTGCTTCTAATTCTGATTCCCTCGCCTCCAAAGCTACAAAAATATTACATTTATTACAGTTACCATTATCACTAAAGGAGGCAGGGAAGTAACTAAACATCTGACAGATAGAGCAAGAGAGAAGAGTTAGAGACAGCAGAAAGGAGAAATATCCTTAATGAAGGTAAGCTAACTGAGCTAGCGAGACCTTACCACCCCAAGAAGAACTGTGTGAAACACAAGGAGTTCCAAAAACGTAAAGTGCAACACTACAAAACATGTGTTAGTGTGTTAGTGTGCTTTTGTGCTAAAATAACTTAGAGGCCTCAGCACAGAGAAAACAAGATCAATTCAAGAGAGTATGAACACCAAACAGCTACAGGGAGTGGAACAGGAAATGACGCAATACGGCTTACCCCGTTACAGAGTCACGTACAGACCAGACCATAAAAGGGGTAGTAACGAGCGCCATGATTTGTACTCTGGCGTTGCTCTGCAATGGAAGGCTAACAAACAAGCTAACATAGCTAACCAGCACAGCAGCTGCAAGATAACCACAAATAACAGTGGTAACTGGAGCTATTTAATGGTTCAGTTCCACACTATTTACACTCATGTTGATAAGCAAATAATCCCTTTATTGTTCAGAAGAATACAATTCAACTCAAAAAGGCTTTATTGATGTGAGAGGGAAAATAAGTGTTTTTGTAGCTCGTACTATTTAATTCTTCTGATGGGTGTGGGGAGGATGATAATTCAAGCTGGTGTGGGCTCAACTAGTCTTTTATTATCAACCAATGCTTCTTAACTTTTAGTTCAAGTAGGCCTAAAAAAGCACTACTCCTAAGCCTATTTAAACCCCCAAAACTTAACTCTAACTTCTTTAATGATTTCAGCGACCTTCTCTCTGTGATATGTATCGATTATGACCAATTAATCATTGTGGGGGACTTCAACATTCATACTGACAACCCCCAGGATAGACTAGCTAAAACATAGAGTGACACTCTTCACAACTTTGGCCTGACCCAGCATGTCAAACAGACAACACACAATAGAGGACACACTCTGGACTTAATTATCAGCAAAGGTTTAAATATATCTGACATCTCGGTAATTGATATTGTGTTATCTGACCATGTGTTTTCTTTGACAGTACCATTTGTGCAAAATATCTAGCCACAGTGAGATAAATGTAAAAATGTGTTTTCTCGGGGACACTTCAATAGAAACCTTTAAAAGTATTTACCCTTCCACCACATCCCCCTCATCTCCCAACTCCAACTCAGTAAACAAGCTGGTAGATAATTTCCTTGTGAAAATCTCAGACATCATGGATTTCATTGCTCCGATTAAAGTGAAAGTAGTCTAAGGTAGAAAGAAGTCTCAGTGGACAACCGATCCACTAGTGCGTAGTGAAAAAAAGGGAGTCAAGAGACGAGCCAAGAGAAAATGGCGGAAAACTCGACTAAAAGTATTTACCCTTCCACCACATCCCCCTCATCTCCCAACTCCAACTCAGTAAACAAGCTGGTAGATAATTTCCTTGTGAAAATCTCAGACATCATGGATTTCATTGCTCCGATTAAAGTGAAAGTAGTCTAAGGTAGAAAGAAGTCTCAGTGGACAAGCGATCCACTAGTGCGTAGTGAAAAAAAGGGAGCCAAGAGACGACCCAAGAGAAAATGGCGGAAAACTCGACTCCAGGTTCACTGAGAGATCTACAAAGAGTCTAAACAGATATCAGTTATCTTTGAAAGAAGCTAGGGAATCTTTCTTCCCTGAAATCATTAGCAGAAACAAAAATAATGTACGGACTCTGTTAGCAACAGTGGAAAGACTAACTAATCCTGCAGTGACCCTGAACTAAATTCTACCAGGGCATGCAATGAATTTGCTAGCTTTTTCACTGAAAAGATTCTAAGAATTAGACGGTCGGTCTTTACCACAGCACCAAACCGACCACCAATGTTATACCCAGCTAACACAGAATTCCATGAATTAAACCAAAAAAAAAACAAATAGAAATTATTAATCAAGTTCCTCCCCATGCTGTCTTGACATCCTACCCACAGCTTTCCTTAAAAAAAGTTTTCCCTGTCATCGGGTCTGATCTGATTGAAATAGTGAACTCATCCCTCCTGTCAGGTGTCTTCCCCCAGGCTTTAAAAACAGCAGTTATTAAACCACTGCTAAAAAAGAATAATCTGGACAACACGTTATTGCAGAACTACAGGCCAATCTCTAATCTTCCATTCATCAGTAAAATTATTGAAAAAGCTGTATTTCAGCAGTTAAAAAGCTTTGCCCATCAAAACCCTAAATAAATGCATCGAGCAAATCAATGGATGGATGTGCCATAACGTTCTCCAGCTGAATAGAAACAAAACAGAAGTAATTACTTTTAGACCTAAAGAAGAACGATCAACAGTCAGCACACAGCTTCAGTTAATACAGCTAGAAACTACTGATCAGGCCCGAAATTTAGGTGTAGTAATGGACTCAGACCTGAACCTCCAGGGTCACATGAAGGCAATAACAAAATCAGCCTTCTATCACCTGAAGAACATCTCTAGCATTAAAGGACTGATGTAACAACAGGACCTAGAAAAACTCATCCGTGCGTTTATCTTTAGTTGGATTGATTATTGCAACAGCGTCCTCATGGGTCTGCCTAAAAAGTCAATTAGACAGCTGCAGCTGATCCAGAACGCTGCTGCTTGTGTCCTCACTAGAACCAGGAAAGTAGAGCACATCACCCCAGTTCTAAAGTCCTTACACTGGCTCAGAGAATAGACTTCAAAATACTTTTACTAGTTTATAAATTATTGAATGGCTTAGCACCAAAGTATATTGAAGATCTGCTGTTACTATATCAACCCACCAGACCACTCAGGTCCTCTAATTCCAGTCAACTCAACATCCCTAGAGTTTGAACCAAACACGGAGAAGCAGCTTTCAGTTCCTATGCTCCTCTAATCTGGAACAAACTTCCAGACAACTGCAAAGCTGCTGAAACACAGTTCTTTTAAATCACAACTAAAATCATATCTGTTTAGAGCTGCCTTTGAGTAATGTTTTCATGTATCATGTTTTGTTCATGCTTCTTGCAGTTCCTAGATAATATGCTTTGTAATGCCTTGATGTATCTCTGTTAGCTTCTTGCTTTATTGCTGTTTTTACTTTATTTGCTTTGTCTGTGTTTTACTGCTGTTTTTATTTTACCTCTTAATCATGTGAGGCACCTTGAATCAGCTTGTTGTTGAAAGTGTGCTATACAAATAAAATTGCCTTGCCTTGCCGACTACTGGTAGTACTTGGGCAGCATTTTGAGGTATTGTGTTTACCTTATAAATAGCTGTAATGTGAGTTAACTAAACCCTAAAAGTTTACTAGCTTAAAGATCTCATGACACGAAGTTGACATTTTTAAACATAACATAAAATAAAGAAATCTGAACCCAATGGACTATGTCAAATTCATAAACACGCCTTGTATAATCCTACCGAGAGCAAAAAAATGCTGCGGTTACTAGCATTTTAGTACTGTATCACTGCGCACTGAACGAGCAGAAAGCCGGAAGTGATGTTGGCGAGGGGAACGCATTCTGTTTGTTGGCACATTTGACTGGGACCGCTATTTTCTATTTTTGACAAAGAAAAGTGATCGCAATGCCTTCGCGTTGTGTTGGGGGATTTTGCTCATATACACACAAGGACGGTGTCAGTTTATTTAAGTTTCTCAAAGACCCAGTGTTACTGTCTAAGTGGGTGAAACAGGTTAGACACACCCATGAGAAGTGGGCTCCCTCCTCCTCCTCCTCCTCTCTTCTCTATTCGGAACATTTTGAGCAGAATTGTTTTGATTACTATGATAAAGGAATCCCTGGGTTGTTTAGTTCAACACAAGCGTGTGTTGCTGCTGGCAGCTTTACCTGCAGTGTTCTGCAGGAGTGAGAGAGCGTGTGGCGGCGGTACCGTGGTGGTGCTTGTGGACTGCGCAACACTGACAGCATCAGCATCCCTACTCCTACAAGCTCGACTTCCACCGACTTCCCAGTTAGATCTCGTGTTTCCAGAAGCATATTTTAGCCGGGGAAAACCAGGGACATGTCCCGACCACTTTTCTAAACCTGATGCTGAATTTCCTACCAGCGCAGGAAATGCTGCAGCATTCTTTGCAGTGGATACATCAAGGTTTTAGTCCGTATGCAAACATGTTCAGGGCAGAGTCCTGCATTGCCGCTGGTACCTGTTTCAAAATGGAAAAATACATCAATTAAATTTAATGGGTCTGGCTGCAGCTTCTTTACTGCAGGTTAAAAATATTAATTTTATACTTTTGTTTGTTTACGGCTTCCAAATAGAATGGTGTTGATATATAGTGTTTGTGGAGAGAACATGGCAGAATATTCCCCCAGCTTTGCGCTGACAGCAGAATGTTCCCGCTATCCTGCGCTGCCAGAGAGATTTTTCTGTGGCTCAATTTGTGATTCAGGAACGGAGAACGTAGATAAAGCCAGGGACTGTGAACAATATTTTGTTTCTGCACAGAGATCTCTGCATTAAATTAATTTCAGATGTACAATGTTTCAAAGAATTAAAAGGGACACGATTCATTGTAATATAATTTACAATCACTTGGGGATTGTGTTATTTTCTGTCTTTGATCGGTTTTTTAAAACTGTAGCCTAATGGAAAAATGTAAAGGGCGTTGTTAAAGTGCGGTAGGAAAATCGAGTGAGAAAATAAAGCAGGGCATCACACAAAAGTTCACTTTCTGACGGGCGGCTCAACCACTCCACTACTCCATCAGGTAGTGAGTGCATTCACAAAAAGGAATAGGCCTACCATCTGAAGAGTGTTTGTGTGATGAGCTTTTACCGTCAGTTTATTATGACGCAACCTCTATTCATCAGTACAATAATCAGAAACACCTGTGGACCCAAACTAACAGCCGTCCTTCATTGTGAAAGTTTACAATTTACGCCACTGACCACTTGATGCAGACGCACAGTCATTTTCAACTTTACGTTTAGGAAACTGAATCAATCAAAAAAGATTCTAATGAGAGCATCTGAGCATCATCATCAGACCTGGACACTGTACTCAATGCAACACTATTTCCTCCTGCTGAGGCAATTAGAAAGTTGAGAAATAAGTGGCGCTTGTTATTCCAGTGTGACCAGAGCGCATTCAGCCTCAAGCAGGTGAACAATTCACGTCTATAGACCATGAGAAAGTTGTGAGACTGCAGGTAAAATGTTCATATTTAGTACATGTTTTCATCTGCTCCATGTGTGATGGCACGATGGAGATTCTTTGTTCAAATTGTTCTGGCTGAATATTAACTAAAACGAATGAAGAATTTAATAATATTAAATGTTTCAGATTTTTTTCAAACTTAAAAAAAATGTCAAAGACAGAAAATAACGGGATCCCCGATTAAATGTAAATTATAGTAGAATTAATTATTCCTCTTTTATTGCTTTGGAATATTCCACCCGCGGGTACCCGCCCCATGCAGGACTCTGAACTGTTAAAGTTTCCCCGCACAGAAGGCAAGGGTTGTAAAGGGAACGTGTTTTTTTATTGCGCATGTATGTCGCCGGGGGAGGCGGGGGACATCGAGTCCGAGTGGACCATGTTCCGCGCCTCCATTGCCGAGGCGGCTGACCGAAGCTGTGGCCGCAAGGTGGTCGGTGCCTGTCGCGGCGGCAACCCCCGAACCCGCTGGTGGACACCGGCGGTAAGGGATGCTGTCAGGCTGAAGAAGGAGTCCTACCGGGTCTTTTTGGCTTGTGGGACCCCTGAAGCAGCTGATAGGTACCGACAGGCCAAGCGGGATGCGGCTAGGATGGTTGCTGAGGCAAAAACTCGGGCATGGGAGGAGTTTGGAGAGACCATGGAAAACGACTTCCGTACGGCTTCGAAGCGATTCTGGTCCACCATCCGGCGTCTCAGGGGGGGAAAGCGGTCTGCCACCAACACTGTTTACAGTGGGGATGGTGTGCTGCTGACCTCGACGCGGGACGTTTTGGGTCGGTGGATGGAATACTTCGAAGACCTCCTCAATCCCACCAGCACGCCTTCCAATCTGGAAGCAGGGTTTGGGGACTTGGGGTCGGGCTCTCCAATCTCTGGTGCCGAGGTCACCGAGGTCGTTAAAAAGCTCCTCGGTGGCAAGGCTCCGGGGGTGGATGAGATTCGACCGGAGTTCCTCAAGGCTCTGGATGTTGTGGGGCTGTGTTGGTTAACGCGGCTCTGCAATATTGCGTGGACATCGGGGGCAGTTCCCTTGGATTGGCAGACCGGGGTGGTGGTCCCCCTGTTTAAAAAGGGGGACCACAGGGTGTGTTCCAACTACAGGGGGATCACACTTCTGAGCCTCCCTGGTAAGGTCTATTCAGGGGTTCTGGAGAGGAGGGTCCGACGGATAGTCGAACCTCGGATCCAGGAGGAACAATGCGGTTTTCGTCCTGGCCGTGGAACACTGGACCAGCTCTACACCCTCAGCAGCGTCCTGGAAGGTGCGTGGGAGTTCGCCCAACCGGTCTACATGTGTTTTGTGGACTTGGAGAAGGCGTTCGACCGTGTCCCTCGGGGGGCCCTGTGGGGGGTGCTCCGGGAGTATGGGGTACCGGGCCCCTTGATACGGGCTGTTAGGTCCCTGTACGACCGGTGCCAGAGTTTGGTTCGCATTGCCGGCAGTAAGTCGGGCTTGTTTCCGGTGAGAGTTGGACTCCGCCAAGGTTGCCCTTTTTCACCGATCCTGTTCCTAACTTTTATGGACAGGATTTCTAGGCGCAGTCAAGGCGTTGCGGGGATCCGTTTTGGTGGCCTCAGGATCGGGTCTCTGCTTTTTGCAGATGATGTGGTCCTGTTGGCTTCATCGGAGCGTGATCTACAGCTTTCGCTGGAGCTGTTCACAGCCGAGTGTGAAGCGGCTGGGATGAGAATCAGCACCTCCAAATCCGAGGCCATGGTCTTGAGCCGGAAAAGGGTGGGGTGCCTCCTCCGGGTCAGGGATGGGGTCCTTCCCCAAGTGGAGGAGTTTAAGTATCTGGGGGTCTTGTTCACGAATGAGGGAAAAATGGAGCGGGAGATCGATAGACGGATTGGTGGGGCATCTGCAGTTATGCGGGCGCTCTACCGGTCTGTCGTGGTGAAGAGAGAGCTGAGCCAAAAGGCGAAGCTCTCGATTTACCGGTCGATCTACGTTCCTACCCTCATCTATGGTCACGAACTCTGGGTGGTGACCGAAAGAACGAGATCACGGATACAAGCGGCTGAAATTAGTTTCCTCCGCAGAGTGTCTGGGCTCTCCCTTAGAGATAGGGTGAGAAGCTCAGTCATCCGGAGGGGGCTCAGAGTAGAGCCGCTGCTTCTCCACATCGAGAGGAGTCAGTTGAGGTGGCTCGGGCATCTGGTCAGGATGCCTCCTGGACGCCTCCCTGGTGAGGTGTTTCAGGCACGTCCCACCGGGAGGAGGCCCAGGGGAAGGCCCAGGACACGCTGGAGGGACTATGTTTCTCGGCTGGCCTGGGAGCGCCTTGGGGTTCCTCCCGAGGAGCTGGAACAAGTGGCTGGGGAGAGGGAAGTCTGGGTCTCTTTGCTTAGGCTGCTGCCCCCGCGACCCGACCCCGGATAAGCGGAAGAAAATGGATGGATGGCATGTATGTCGCCAACGGCTGAATAATTATAGGCTATATGAGTAATCAATAATTGTCCCCAGAAGTTTCAAAAACAAACTGAGGCCCTTGTCCAGAAGAGACAGGTACATATTCAAAGCAGTTTTTCTATAATTATGAATAATTCAAATTCTATTTAGTTAGTCTGACAAAGAAATTAAATAACAAACGTGTTTCACCTGAAACTGATAAATTGGTACGATAATCATAAAGAAGAATTGTAATGAAGTAAGTCTTAGGCTACTTGCTTTGTTGTTTGCCTTGAATGTTTGCCTACAATATGATTTTATTTTTCCAATATCAGTCTCAGACCTTATAAATAAGTACGTCTGAATTAGTTTATTATTTTTAGTTTTAAAACTGATTTACCATATTTACATTATGTAGGCTAATGTTTATTTTTCAGGTCTCTACTAAAATCACTACACGTTAATATTATTATGCTCATTTATATAATTTTGTTAATTTTTTATTTTTATTTTTTAAAGAAGCCACGATTAAGTTATTTCTAATCCTTACCAACCTGTGTTTCCCTGACGTCACTTCTCCCGCTAGCTTCTCTGACCCGCTTTCTTCTGTCCATCTCAGTCGTTGTGTATGGCTCGTACCTGTACGGTTCCATGCCTCTAGAAGCACCAGAACCGGCTGCATTTTCCACCTCTAAAACCATCTCAAGGCTAAAACTGCCGGACGAATCTTCCGAGCCTTCAAATATGAGCGCCTCCATCAGGCCTGACAGCGGTAGTTTTCGGACTGTCCAGCCTGAGCGGTTCTGTCGCTGACGTTACATTGAGACGTAGCTTTGAAGTCGCGATTAAGCTAATCTTTTTGAAACTCTAATTATCGCGTAAAATCAAGTCTGTTCGGCTCATAAATCTACACAACCACATACTTTGACGAGATGCATTATGTCATAATACATTTACATGAAATCAGCTTCGTGTCATGAGATCTTTAAGCATGTTGATGATTGCTTCAAACAGATACAACTCAAAAAGAAGAGTGGAGTGGAACATTTTGAGAACTCCACAGCAAAAGCTTTAAGCCGATGCCAGTGAATCAAGAAAGAGTGCTGGTTGTTGCTTATGCTTCTTTCCATTTACATCTAAAGAAGGAAATTAGATATGAGAATAACACGAAATACAACCTAACTATGTTCTAGTTCCAAGTCGGTTATTTTAATATCTTGACAGCAGTAGGGCCAAGGCCAAATTGGGAGCTTTTTAGTGGATGTTTGTATGAGGAAGCAGATCTTGGGAAGGAGAATGTTGCACTAACAGCCTGTACCTTTTCATGAGCTGCTTGTTTACTGCAGCTGTGGATTCAGCAGGAAGGAGTTCCACATCAGTGATGGCACCATGCACGCTCACCTAAACAATGAAATGATTATTCATGGTAATGTGGGATTTGTTTGTTTTTACAGTTAGTTATACCATAAAGCTTTAGTCTGAACTTTAAAGGTCAGATTGTACATGTTTTGGTGTTTTTAATGATTAACTGTAATGACTTGTTTCAAGACTGATACAGAAAACTGAAGCAGTCGTTGAGTTTTGTTTGATGCTTTCTGACTGGTTCTGATTTCCAGTAACTTGTTTTCCATATATTTCAGAAAAGTCAGCAAAAGCTGCCTTGGTTCAGTTGATACTTTGGTGAGAAATGTCGTACTTCTGCATCCTATCAGTAGTAGGGTGAACATATGCTAAATCTAAGTACAAGTCAATGAAAACATCAAAGGGAACATGTTTATTTATCAGATAAAGTATAAATTTTTTTTATTCTGATTCTGATTTTGGGGGATAATTGGACCTTCCTTTATTTCAGTGGTTCTCAAACCTGGTACTCAATGGCCATGTCTATGTTACATTTAGCACATTACCTGAATAAAATTATTAGGGACAAGATAGAAGAAAATCTGCGTACAGCTGTGAGGTTCTAACCTGTTTTACTAAACCCATCATGGGAACTTGTAAATTAGCTTCCAGTTTTACAAACTCTCAAAGTATGAGACCTAAAATAGCCTGATAAGTTAGAAAAATAATAAAAGTGATGTTCTTTTGTGGTGAATGTACATTTGTTTGTGAAAAGTAGACCTGGGCCACTGGGTGATTGGGGGGTGACTAAGGAGGTACTTCCCCTGGGTGTCATTCATGCCAGAACCGCCTCTGCTGTACAGGACGCTGGTATTCATAAAACGTGGTTAGTTGAAAGGCTAGTGATTATAAAAGGACTGGCAACCACTGCTATTATTAATTGTTGTTGTGCCTTTGAAGTCCTGACAGCAACAACTGCTCTGCTATATCTAATCAAAAAGATGCCGACCCACCATTCTTGGTATCATTTAGATATTCAGCCTGAAACACTGTTCAGATGTATATTTTGAAGTTGTGATATTGTTTTCTCTTTGTGTTTCCGCCTAGCACGTTACTACTAAGCAGATGGCTTGCTACGGGTGAGCATGTTTGTTTTACAGTGTCCACGTGGTGTCGCTGCATCCCTACAAATTTCTATAAAGCTAACAGTAGGGTACTGTACAACACGATTACGGTAATGAATACGTGACCAAAGTAAAGAGAGACAAGGGCATATCTCATTTGGTTTGCGATTACCTGGAGCCCTGGGGAATGGGTTTTGTGTGACTGTCCACCCGTCCTTTTGCGCGTGTGTTGTGGGGCGGGTCATGACACCCCGTAGGTGGGTGTTGGTGTTTCTCCGCAAACTCGCAGCTCCTTTTCTCTCCTCTCCGTCCTCCCGGAGCTGTCGCACTCAACACGTGTTCAGGTTCAGTCAGTCTGCCGCCGTCAACATGGCAGAAGAAGCGAAGAAACAAGCAGCTTACGTGGCTGTGGATAACAACGTCCAGGTAGGACCTCCGTGTCGCTGTTTAGCTAACATGTTGTGTTATGTTGTGTGGGGTGCACAGCTGCTACTCGTCCTTGCATAAAGATGCAGCCTGCTAGCATAGTTAGCCTTATTCCCGAGATAAATGCCAAATTGCTGTATTATCGTTATGCAACTTGTCAGATTTTAAAGCGACTTAGCTCAGTGTTGTGTGGACTTGTCCCAAAATGGTGAGTTGACTTGGTTCTGCTTTAAGGACTAAATATACAACAGCATGTGTTAAGTAAGGAGTTGGTCAGCATGATCTCAGTGAAAGGGATGCTTTAGATCAGCAGTCCTACGGTGTGTTAGCTTCAGCATGCAGCTACAAACCTGAACTAAAAAAACAACAACCTTCAAACAGTAGTATTTATTAAGCAATATTGTTTTTATGCCTTGCAAAAGTATTCATCCCCCTTGAAATTTGTCACATGCCAGTCATAGGCTTGAATGCATTTCATGTGATAGACCAATTCAAAGCAGTGAATATTTGTGAACTGGAACGAACATCTGCTGAAGAAAAGGTCCCCCACAGCATAATGTGGCCACCACCATGTTTCACTTATGAAACAGTGTGGCAAGAATATGGTACAAAGCAGTGCCCCAACCTCTAAACACCTCACAGCGCGCTGTTCAGTCCCTCATCAGGATATAGAAAAGCACTGCACACCTACCAAGACCCTTACTGGATTTTCTTTTGGGGTGTTTATATATATATATATATATATATATATATATATATATATATATATATATATATATATATATATATGAGGGCTGAATACCAATTGCGATGTAACATGGCAAAAAGGAGTGTGAATACTTTTGGAAAGCGCTGTAAGTACTTTTTATAATGCAAAGATAATGTATGTGCATGTAGATTTTTGCTGTATAAAATGTCACATAGTTAAACAGTTTTTTTCTGTTTCCAGAGCAATCAGGTGGTTGGAGTTGGTAGTGGGTCTACCATTGTGTATGCTGTGGACAGGTTAGGTGAGTAAAAGCAGTCCAGGCTTTAATAATGTCAGTTACATACAGTAAAAAGATGTCTGTGACATTACATTTAGCCTAGGGCTAGGGCTTTAACAACAGCTGGTCGTACTTTAACTTGTGTCTCTAACATCTTCATAGCTAATGAGAAGCAGTAGATTTGAGTGGAACTGATTGTGATGCTTATTTTGGATAAGAAACTGTTAGTGCTGCACATTCTTCCTTGTGTACAATGTAACCGAATGGTTGGAACGGTGGGGGAGGAGCGGCTTCAGTTCAGTTTTTAAGATTGCTCTCTTTTTTCCTTTAATACAGCTGAGAGAGTTCGAGAGGAAAAACTCAACATCGTGTGTGTGCCCACCTCCTTCCAGGTTAGTTGAAGTACTGAAAACGTTCGGGTCTCTCTGGACTCCACAGCATAAACTCAGGTGTCGTCAACAAGTTGTCTGAAGAAGTTGCCACATAACAACCACTAGTTGCTCAAAAGTTGCCAAAGAGCCTTTTGGTTTCGTCATGATGTTCTGATATGGAACCTCTTCAAATTCAAGTTTATTTATATTTTGTGTCATCATTTAAGGTATAATCTTATCCTTTTCTGACTCTTCTGTGATGATTAATTTAACTTCATTCCTTGACAAGAACCCTGACTATCAACCTAAACAACCGGATAAACTAGAACTGTCAGGATCTGGTTGCTGATTTCTTGTTTATGTAAAACTGACCTACAGGTACGCATTTTAACTTGATCAACTTAAATGAAAACTAATAGAAGAAAATTCAAGCGCAGCATTCAGAATCTTTTTTTTTTTTAAATTCTCCGCCTTCTTAGTTTCTCTTCATTTCATAAGGTTGCGCATTGTCATTTCGTGTGTGAAAGAGAGTCACCACTAAAATGAGGGAGTACTGTTGTTTAAAATTAAGACAAAATTATAAGAGTTCACATTTTAAAGTGTCTTTTGCATCTGATTTTCTAGTATCACTAAAACCGCCATTTCTGTGTGTTTTCCAGTTGTTTTTTTAAAATGTGATTTCCTTTCTATTTAGGCCAAAAAGAACACCTTACCATTTAATATTTTAATTTTACAGCATGTCCACTGTAGTGGACAACAGGATGATTCACGTCTAAATACAACTGAATTTAAAACAAAAAATTAACAGCATCTTATGAGATTAACCCAACAATAAATTCAGTTTGAACAAAAAACAAGATTATTCATTAGCTTTTCTTTCCCACAAAGCACAAGGGACATTCCTGCTCTGTCTCTGTCTGTCCCTTCATCAGATTCTCCTGGATCTTCTTCCTCTCTGTCTTCACCATCTTCCCCTATCACAGGCTAATACTACTACTAATAATCCTCATTACTTTCCTCATCTGACAGTTCCAAATCTGAACCTCCCTTGACTACCTTGTATAGAATCTCTTCAGCTTCATGTATTTCTCTTACAACAATGAAGTCATTCAATTCACTAGAACCGTCCTGGTGTACTCCTCAATTGACAATCATAAAAGCACTGTTGTTTCAAAAGATAAATCATTAAACTGTTTTCAGAAGTCAAAATATTGTTATTGACATGTTAATTAACAAGAAAATGTATAATTAGTATGATTAGAAATAGCAAAAGATGAAGATTATTTGTCTTATCTCTCATCTTTTCATAAAATGTGGTTGCTGGTAAGCCGGGCATTTAGATTGATGAAAAAAGAGGACTTCCCAGCATGCAAACCTATCAAATGACACGTCACTGTAAAGCCCAGGATGTCCTCTAAAATTACTGTAGGGCTTAATAGGATTACTCAAAATTGTAAAAGAAGATCAAGGTAAACAAAATGTCCACTTTAAAGGACACAAATGAATGTGCCGGGTCTCAGGAGGTAAGTAGACCGGGAATGAGTGATTGTCTCAGAGGGCCAACTGGGTAACTTGACTATTGCTGAAGGCTGGGTCATTGTCTAAACTTGTATATTCCTAATATATTTTTAATAATATTCTATATTAAATTATAACTGTTGTTGAAAGAAGACGTAGCAACTAAATAACATGCTGCATGCTAAACACTGAAATGCCTTATTTTACTATGTATCATAATCTGAATATCGAATTTGACAAAAACGCGTGTCCTTAAATAATTCTTTTTTTTTTTTAGTCGAGATTATATTGAAATATTGCTTATTTGCTACATCCCTGGTTTGTAGTGTGGATGTAATAAATTATCTGTATTCCATCTGTGTGACAGCTCTGCAGCCCATGTCACTTAGACCAGTAGTTCCTAAAGTTGGGGTCATGAATATGTAAGACTGGGTTCTTCTGGTCCTCTTCTAAAATGAATCCAAGTACCAAACGTGACTATGAGAAAGCATGTGCATTTTAGAAATGTAAAAGATAAGAAAACAGCACATGAACATAAATCCAACATATTGGCCAATATGTTGCTGTCGATGCTGTTTTTGTTGTCATTGTACCACTTTTTATCTGATTCAGTAAAAATGTGTGTATGCTTAACCAAGAGTTGGGATCATGAACGTCTAATATTTTTATTTTGTAGGTCAGAAGCTGGAGAGTTTGGAACCACTGACTTACACTGTACTGCAGCCTTCACAGATAAGAGTTTGAGTGACGTCCCATCCTTAATCCATAGGGTTTAATAGGATGTTGGCCCACCATTAGCTGCTAGAATAGTTTAACCTCTCCTGAGAACGTTATCCACAATGTTTAGATGTGTTTCTAGGAATTTCCCTGGACCATTCTTCAAAAAGCAGATTTTTGGTCAGACAGTTAAGTGGGACAGCAAGGGTTCACTCCGTCTATGTGCTACTTCATTCAAACCAAGCTCAGGCATGTCTTCATGGACCTTGCTTTGTGCCCAGTCTTGTTTGAAAAGCCAGAGGGGAAGGGGGCAGGATCTCCAAACTGTTCCCACAAGGTTGGGAGCATGAAGTTGTCAAAGATTTCTTGATTGCACCAAACTCTGACTTGTCCATTGGTTGCCAGATGGAGAAGTATGACTCATCCCTCTGCTCTAGAGTCCCGTGGCGTCATGCTTTACTCTACTGCATCTATGATGTAATGGCTGAAGGCACCCGCTCGGCCATGGAAACCCATTCTAATTCTTGAGCTAATCTGAAGGCCACCTAAGGTTTGACAGTCCGGCTGTTTATTCTGCAGAAAGTTGACCCCACTCTGACTTTAATGTGGCCTTCCACTTTGTCACAATACAGCTAGCAGTTAATTGGAATAATGGAGTGACGAAATGCCACTTCCTTCAAATTCACAAAGTTACTCAGAGCGATCTATTCTTTCACAAATGTTTGTAGAAGCATGCCTATGTGCTGGATTTTATACATCTGTGCCATTGATTTGGATCAGGGAGTGAATATTTTTGGCAATATAATTTCCATAAGGAGACTGCAGAGTACAATGTTTTAGTTCATCCCATCTCTGTGCGCTCTCCTCCCACAGGCTCGACAGCTAATTCTGCAGCATGGTCTCACACTGTCGGATCTGGAAAGACACCCAGAGGTATGATGAGTGTGTTGAGGATGAATCTGAAAGCTACCTCAGCAGGAAGGAGCCGCAGCATGCTGCAGGCTGTCTTGTTTTAAATCGGTGCTGTTAGAATGGTCTCAGTAAAGACAACAGGTTGTTTCCTGCCTTATCTGTGCTTTGTGTCCGCACCGCTCAGCTGGACGTGGCGATAGACGGAGCAGACGAAGTAGACGCAGACCTGACGCTTATAAAAGGTGGTGGGTGAGTATGTTTGAACACCAGTGGCTCAGTTGAAGCTGACTCATGTTTCGGACTCATTCTCTCTCTTTTTTTTTAGTGGCTGTCTTACTCAAGAGAAGATTGTCGCTGGCTGCTCCAAGTATTTTGTTGTCATTGCGGACTACAGGTCTGCATTAGCTATCAAGAGGGGCAAGATTTTGTTAGTTTTAAAGAAAAAAGTTAGTTTACAGAAAGGATTTGTTTCTTTTTGTTGCCCAGAAAGGACTCTGAAGCTCTGGGTCAGCAGTGGAAGAAGGGCGTTCCCATCGAAGTCATTCCCATGGCGTATGTTCCGGTCTCCAGGATGATAGCTAAGCGCTTCGGAGGGGAAGTCAATTTAAGGATGGCAGTCAGTAAAGCAGTAAGTAAAAAAGTCGGTACCTGGCACCTTCTTCTGACTTTGTAGCACCTTTTGCAGAAATAATTTTATTATTTCACTTTAAATAATACTCAAATATGTTTCTAGATGAATTTTCAGAAGGTTGCAAATAATTTCTGGGGGTGTCTTCTTTTGAATGGATGAAACTAAAACCCTTTTTACAAGTGCTGCATTCTATAAGTCTAATGTAATTCAGTCCTACAGTTAGGGCTGCACAATGGATTGTGACACAGCTATATTAGTGTGCACAGTATTAATATTGCAAAGAACAGTCTGAGGTGTCATGAGCTCACATTATGCAAGCCAATCTACTGTTCCAGTGGTTGCATTTTCCAGGATGAAAAATGCCTTGGTATTGAAAAGGTTCTGGACTTGTGTGGAAGCAGTGTTGTAGTCAAGTCACCATCTCTCAAGTCACATAGTATTTGTCACTAGGTCCCACAGACCAAGTCCCAAAAAGAATCTTCCAGTCCAAGTCATTATCACCTGAGAACAAGCCAAAAAGAAGAGAGCAGAGTTCAGATTTTAAGACTAGAATAATGGCAGCCATACATGATTGACTTTTTATTGTATTTTTTTTATGGTACAACATCCCATGCAAACACCAAGTTAACACAGTAGCATGTACAAAATAATAAAAGATGGTAAAAAGTAAACTTGAAAACTATAATCAACATGTCAACACTTCCAAAGGCTTTTGGACGTTATTACATATGTCCTTTAATCTGACGTGTTATAACAAGCAAACATTAGCATCGGCTACATGCTAATTCCAACAGTAACAATTAATCATATCTGAGTTTAAGTCCTCACGTTGCAAGTCCATGTGTGAGTCCTCAATGGGCTGCTCGAGTCAGGTCCCAACTTCCTTATACTTGACTCGAGTTGGGACTTAAATCTCTAACCCTGGTAGGAATACATGGGGGTACGAATTGACAATGGAACAAATTTGCAGGGTGACCTGAATAATGATGAGTGAAATTGGAGAGCAGATTCAACATATACTGCACACTCATTAACAGAATTACTTAAGGATATTTTAATGTTGTTGTGGCATCTAGATTATTTTACTTCACTTTATACTGGACCAAATTTTTTTTAACTGCGCTCAAATTAGAAAATGTCAAACAAAACAATGAATTTCCTTTTTTAGTTTAGTTTATTTTTTTGTCAACTCGCTGATCACAAACTAATTTTAAAGGATCTGGACTTTAATCTTGGTTAATCCAGTCCAGATTGTTTTTCCATTTGGTATTGTAAATTTTAACTAAACTAAGTTTGATGCTTTAAAACAGTTTTTAAAAAAACGTACTGCAATGTTAAAACAAAGGCCACCTTCAGTACTGTTTGAACAAAAAACAAGTTATTACTAACTAGGGGAATTAAAATGTCTGTGACTTCATAAAAAAAAAAACAATAGGGGGGTAGAAAATTGTCTGGAAAAGTAACACATTTTGAAAGGGGGATATTTGTAGGAGCCCTGAAGTAGAAAGTCTTTTAATGAGAAGAAACTTTTAAAAAACAGTAGTGGTAAGCTAATAATATCGGATGGAAAAAGTTATTTTCCTCTTTTCCATCTTGATCCATTTGGATCAATATCTTTTGTTCGGCAAACATGTGATTCGCGGATGGATTTAGGGGGAAAAAAATAGTTGTGCGCACGTTCAGTCTGCACACACTAGGTCATTGCGAGCGGAGGAACAGAAGAGCCTGAACGCCCCCCCCCCCCCCTTCAAATTTAACGATGACGGAAAGAGGTTAGTGGATAAAACCTTGACTATGTGTAGGCACTGTGGCACAAGAAAGCCATATAACTGTGGAATCACGTCAAGCATTTGAAGCGACATCACCCCAGTGTTTCTCTGACAGGAGTGAAAACGAAGCCTGCTCAACAACCGCTGATCACCGCGGCATTTAAGCAGCCCCATGCTGCACAATCCGACCGGGCTAAAGCCATCGCAAACGGCATCGGTGTGTTTATAGGTACATACATGAGCCCATATAGAGTTGTGCAAAACGAGGGCTGTAAACAGACGGTGAAACTGCTTGAGCCGCGTTACAACATCCTGTCACGAAAAGATTTGAAAGACAGATCTTTATGAGCAGGAGAAGGAAAAAAAAAAGTTGTGGATGAACTGTTCCAAGCCACCTCTCTTGAACTCAAGACAGACGGATGGATGTCCAGGGGAACTGAGAGCTATGTGAATATAACCGCTCACTTCATCGCAGCAGACTGGGAAATTAGAAGTCCGGTGCTGCAGACACGTCCCCTCTACGAGAGTCAAACAGGCACTCATCTTGCGCAGGTACTGACACAAGCAGTGGAGAAATGTAAGATAAAGAGCCCCAGTACTAATATCCCAGTTACAACTGATAATGCCAAAAATCAAATAAATGCAGTGAATGAGGCAGGACTGGGACCACAGATGGGGTGCTTTACGCATGTAGTGAATACGGCATCAAAGAAGGGAATCTCAGTCAATATAGGATGGACCGCCTCCTCGGGAGGATCAGGGAGGTGGTTTCCTACTTCCACCGAAGCACAACAACTGCTCATGTGCTTATAGACAAACCAAGAAATACCAACACTTACTTTATTGATCCCAGAGGGAAATTATTTGGGAATTTGAAATGTTAAAGCTGCCTACTCATAAGCTCATACATGATGTCCCAACAAGGTGGAACTCCACTTTATTTGTTGGAGCATTATCTGGAGCAGCAGGCAGCTATATACTCTACACTGACCGACAAGACCCTGAAGAAAAATGTCAAAGAAATCATCACCCTGTCTGATGATGATGGGAGAGTGGCAGAGGAGGTCCTCCAGGTGCTTAAACCCATCAAAACTGTTACATCTCTGCTTAGCACTGAAACTTCACCATCTGTGTCACTGATCCTGCTGCTGAAAGCAAGGATTCTACAATCCATGGCTCCAAGAGTGGAAGGCCGCACCACCTCTCAAGATGTCAAGACTGCCATTAGAGAGGACCTGAAGCCCAGATGCACTTCACCCCCTACTACAGGACTACCTTCACAGATCTACTGCCCCGGATCCGAGGTTCAAGTCCATGTCCCACATAGACCCTGACCTACGCCAGAGGACATACAGTGACCTCACCACTGAGATTGTAAGCAGTCTGGGCACTGAAGACTGATGAGGTAAAGAAACATATTATTTAAAAACAATCAATTTAAATCTACATACATTTTTAATTTTCAGTAATAATAGCTTTTATTAAATGTTATTTCCACATTTGTCATGTCTATGAAACATGAAAATAAAGAATAGGTTTAATTAATCAACTTTTTTTTTTTGCAGGGTTCAAGCTGCAAAGCCCACAGGAGCAAACTTGGGACACATCTCTTCCACAAAAGAAGTTTTGTGGTGGCAGAGCTTTTTAGAGAGACCTTTGTTGACATGGACAGCAAGACTCCTGCTGACATCATCAAAGAGGAGGTGGGATCCTACCTGGCAGCAAGCGGCATTGCAGTGGATGGTGATCCTTTGACACCAAAAGCAATGAGTGTAAATACCCTCATATTGCCAAAATGGCAAGATGCCATCTCGCTGTGCCAGGCTCTGCAGTTCCTTCTGAGAGTGTTCTAAACAGCAGGGGACATTGTGACTGCAAAGATGTCCACACTCTCCCCAGACAATCCTTGTTTTTTTGAAAAAAAAATAATAAGCTCTTTCTTTTAT
This sequence comes from Valencia hispanica, assembly GCA_963556495.2. Lineage (NCBI taxonomy): Eukaryota > Metazoa > Chordata > Actinopteri > Cyprinodontiformes > Valenciidae > Valencia > Valencia hispanica. Next base: position 36,284,120 of record OY747720.1, on the reverse strand, counting down.
TCTTCTTTGATGATGTTAATATAGGCCTTATGTCACTGTCCATGTTTCAAGGAAGATGATGTGCCTTCTTATGCCATCCATCCATTTCTATACCCCACCATCCTATGCGGGGTGGCGGGGGGCCTGGAGCCTATCGCCAGTCCATCACAGAGACATACAACCATGCACGCACACACCAATTCACCAAACAGTCATGTTTTTGGACTGTGGGGGGAAACCGGAGTACCCGGAGAGAACCCACGCAGGCACAGAGAGCACACGCAAACTTCATGCAGAAAGACCCCAGGCCGGGATTTAAACAACTGTGAACAGCAATGACCAATAATAAAAAGCAACTTAAAGTTAAAACATAAGAAGTTAGGTCATTGGTCCATGTTTAATGGAAGGAGATATGCCTTTTTATGTTGCACTTTAAGTTGTTTTTCATTAATTATATTAAAAAGAAGATATTATGCCTTGTGCACTTTAAGTTTATCTTGTATATTTTAATTTAATAATTTAAAAGTATTAATAAACAAAAAGGCAAAAGTTATGTTTATTTGTCTTGTCTGTTGTTTTGTTTTTTGCTGATCCAAAAAACAATCTGATCCGTGACTCTGATCCGAGGAACATTCCGAACCATGAGTTTTTTTGATCCGCTGCACCCCTACTATTTCAGCTGCTCTGTTCTCATGCCTTTCCCATTAGGGCAGCTGTGTGCTTTTTGTGGTAGCACTGTGGCTGAGCACAGACACGCCCAGGGACCCGCAGAGGGCAATAGAGAGAAAACCGATTCACCACAGTATTGAAATAAGGTGCATGTGAAAATAAAGCGATTTTTAAAAGGTACCTGTGCCATCTGCGGTGGGAAGAAATTATCTTTTTTCTTCCATATAGATGAGGATGTAGTCTCCATCCATGTATTTCTGGGCCACTCTCTCGAACTCTCTCACACCCAGATCATGTCTGCCCTCTCTGCAAGCAGCTTCTGCCTTCAGTCTCCTAATGTTATGTCTTCATTGCAAGGTTAACCAAAATACTCCTCACAGCTGAGGAGTCAGCAGTTACATCAGTGTGGGTGAAAGGCATCTTCCCTGACTCTTAATAATTATGCCATTTCCCAGATTCCTTTACTAATATTTACTTAATCAGTTAACTGACATAACATTGACATTTTCTGTAACACTTCCAAATAAACCAAATTGTGTATTTTTGACCTTCAGGGTCCCGTTGTCACTGACAACAGCAACTTCATCCTGGACTGGAAGTTTGAGCAAGCCCAGAACTGGAAGGAGGTCAACACTGCGATCAGGATGATTCCTGGTGAGGAGTTTGCTTTTGTTAAACATGATTCTGGTGACGGGAAGTAATGTTCCACACCCATAATTCAATGTTTGTTTATATTTTTGATGGTATAAGAAGGTGTTTGTGTTGTGTGTAGGTGTGGTGGAGACGGGGCTCTTTGTCAACATGGCTAAGCGGGCGTACTTTGGGATGGAAGATGGAAGCGTGAAGGTTCGGAAGGCTCCCATCAACTGATGAGCTGGCCACAATCCCCTCTCCCCTCCTCCTCTAACCGATTACATTTCACCCACAAGTGCCACGATCACAACCCAACCCTTGTCTCAGAAAAGTCTAACGCAGGAAAGTTTACTTGCCTTGCCGTTAGTTGCAAACTGAGAACCGATTTACTTCTCACATTCGGCAGGTGGTGTTTCTGAGTTTCTGTTTTTTAAGTGCGTGATGAGGAAAAGCAAGTCACACTAGTAGATGTCCTGTTAATGAGGAGTTTGACTGAATGGATGCAGAACTGGGCTGTAAAGCTGACCAGTAAGCACTGCAGTTCAGCGGAATAAAGCAAAGGTGTGCCTTACAATTTAGCATTTAAATTAAAACAGCCCAAATGTATTGGGAACTGATGACGCCACATATAGTCTATCTAAACAGAAACTCCTACAGGCTAGAAGGAGCAACGGTAAGTTTTACGTAAACTTTAAATGTTGAACAAGAAATGTAATCTAAATGTAATGCTTTGTTTTGGAGGAGGTAATGGCATTTACCATTTTGTGGCTCATTTTCCATTTCCTTGTCAGAATAATGATGTCTTTCATGTAATACTAAGTAGATCAGAACATGCTAGCGACTAATATGTCTGTCTACTCGTGTTGCTTGTTCACTAGTCAGCATGGTAGAAGTATGTAACCTCACTTTGCCACAAGAACAACTGTCTCATCTTGACTGGAATGCATACATTGTTTTGTGCCTGTGATTTCCCTGCATTACATTTTCTTCTAACACAAGGTGTCTGGATGCAGGAAGCCTCGTGCCATAAGCTAATTTTAAAAATGATGGTGGCTAATAACAATAACCTTGTAACAGAGATATAGTGGAAAATCTCAGAAACTTTATATTTCAATTTAGATAACACTTGATTTTTATTTAAAATAAATTCGGTTACCTCACCAAATGGTTTTGGTCTTAATTGAAGGCTGCAGTCAGTTTTTCCCTCTTTTTTTTTTAAATTTAAGAAATACTTTTATAATTTTCTACATACCAGGTTACTGTTATGGGCTGCGTATCTGTATCTGTTTTAAACTGGTAACCCAATGCCTGATGCTGTTAATCGATTTTTACATATTGTATGTCTTTCTTACATCACATCCTTTCTGCTGTGATACCAATAAGCAGTTTATCACTTAAGCCAAAAAGCTGCCGTTTGATTTAAAACTGTGAAAGTTCTCTCAGGCTCTGTGGCATGTTGTTAAAAGGTTCTGAAGTCAAAACATAATGGGTGACACTGTGCATGAACAGTTTTGAACCAGCAATTTTTTTTGTTTTGTTTTACCAGTTGACTGTGATTTTTTTTTTTTGTTTGTACGTTTCTCTAAAGGTACCATTTTTTTCTTTTAACCCATACAGGACCAAATTATAACCCATTCTTGTTTTATGTCAAAATTGTTGGAAGTTGCATACAACAGAACTTGGTCCAAGACTTATGAAATAAAAGTTGAGTGTGAAATTTTTTTATCTAAATAATTAGTTTATTTCAGATTTGCAACGTTTTTTGTTTTTATTAAGTATGAGAAGGAGCTAAAATGAAAAATATGTAACAATGCATTTTCATTTTATTGTGCCATTAACCACTTGTATTTTAATTTAATAGCCACACTAATTACATACTTTCTATATCTTGGAGGTAAATTTGTACTTTTGAAACTGGATTCAACGGAAATGTAAGTCTTAAATATTCCATCTAATAGTACAAATAACTACAGTTGAGTAGTGAAGCATTGATTTTCTAGAGTAAAATCTTTAAAAGTTGCATTAAATGTACTCTTAATTCTGATTAAAAACAAAATAGAAATACTGAGCTTTACATCCTCTATAGATGGCCAACAATTTCTGCTTTGACTACAGAAAATCCTGACTAGCAGATTTAGATTGAATATCGTCTGTGAGCAGGAGGGGGCGCTAGAAACACACCAACTCTTATTAGTTACCACTGGACATCTCACTTATATACAGTGACTCAATGAAGTCACTCGCAGAACTGAAGAAATTCCTGATAAAATTTATAAAAGTGGCTGCGGAGACGCGCAGTAATCCATGTGTTATGTCACTGCGCTTTTTGTTGATGAACTCGTGACCAGGAACAGGAACTGTAGGGCTTTAAGCCACGTTGATAATTTCATGTTGACTGGTCTTGACAACCACGCTGAGTGACATCTAAATGAACGAATCCAGCGCATCCAATGTGGCTGAATCAACCAATAGCACCGTCGTTTTTCAACACGGCGTCTATTATTTGTCGGAACACCACAATCTGACCAACCAGCGATCCTCAACAGGAACTGCCATCGGGGACTTTTTTGCGTCAGCTCCGACAGGACGTCTGCGTCTACGAGATGAGCAGCGAATCGGCCAATTGCGGCCACTGTTTAGGTGGGCTGGTACGCTCTGCGGCCGCCTCTTTGACTGGCGAATACCTGATCCAATCAGATTCTGCTTAGTGTGTGAGGATGCGTGATTGGCAGTCAAGTGCGCAATGGGAAAGTAATATAATGAAATGTGAAGGCAAGAATGAATTTCACCGTCCAATCCTAGTCTAGAAACAAGGCGGGAGTTAGGGTAACCAAGGCAAGTCTCAGTCTAGTATAAAGGGAATAACATGGTGTCCCAGAGGCTGTTTATGTTTACTTAAAGAACACTCTCAAGTAGGGCGTATTTCCAGACACAGTGGTTTTTTTTCTTTATATCGTTTCAGTTTTTTTTACACTTTCTTTATTTTCATGTTCAGATTTACTTGCTTAGTGGCATGTAAATCGGCTACTTTACTAATGAGCCAGTCTTACAAATGGAAAGGGGGCTTCACTTTGGAAGCGTGAGCATTACCCTGGTGCTCTTGCTGCTGCTGCTGAAAGCGCTCATAGGTTTCGGGACTTCGCAAGCTCAGGGCTCCACCAGCGGACTGGAGCCGCGGTTCGAAAACCGGGGTTCGGCGACGACCTCGGGACAACATGGTGCCACCGCGACCGTGGAGGAGCGCGGCTTGGAGAACGCGGGCAGCCCGGTCACAGGAGCTGACGTTACCGTGGAGGACGACGACAATGGGTCGGCAGGGGAGGTCGATGAATCCCGGGGAGAAAGTGACGGAAATGTTAAGCCTACGAGGTAATTACACGAGAAATGTGTACACAGCGACACGGCTAGTAGCTTCACACCCATTATCGGACACTGTCGTTTACCACCTTGAAACATATGCCACTTCCAATATGACACGTAAGCCTATTCATATTTGGAGAAAAACAAAGCTGAGGTGTTTATTTTAAAAGGCTATTAGGAGCCTTTTGTTGTGTTTGACACAGTTTTAGGGTATCGTTCTGCCTTCGTATTACATTTAAGTTATTGTTTATGCATCTCGCAATGTTTCTTTGACAAAAGCTGCTTTTAAATGTACAATTTCATTGTGTAATTCATTTCTAATTTTGAAAATGTGCTGTGGACGAAATGACTAAATGACTTATGAGGACTATCAGAGATGAAAACTGAGAGAAAGCGATGTTGACAAGTGTGTCCGATAATTAGCGTAGGGAATCTTTAGATAAAAATGCGTGAATATACCTGCAAATTTCGGGGTGGCTATTCTTTGTTCTTTATAGATTTACGCAAGTTTTTTTATTTTAAGTTTGGCATGTCGGGGCCACACACGCTTCATACTTTCAACTAGAAACTTGCAACGGGAAGTTCCTACTGCTGTCTACTGAAAGCGTGTTATCAACATTGAACTGGAAAGTATGTATGGAGTGCCAACAGTGCCACAGTGTTGCATGTAAATAAACCATCCTTTACCCCCACCCCATATCTGTTAAAACAAAATTTTAACTGGAGATAAATACATGTTGTAAATATATACAATTAATTAATAAAGGTTTAAATATTTATTTTTAAAAATTTCAATTGCACTCTAGTAATTAAATGCAAAGTAAAATACTGAAAAATTGGAAGCCATTAAAATTCAGCAATTATTTCAGTATTTGTTTAAATATTTTGTGGTATCAGTGGTGAATTACACCGTAAAATAATTTAAGTGGTCACTCTGGTCAATCAAGTCTGACTGGTTAGCATGAAATACAAGTTAAAGTCAAACCAGTTACTTTTACCAGAGTATTGTTTACCAAACCTCTCTAAGATTACCAGGTGTGGTTCATAGATGTAAAACCAACTCATCTGTTGCAGGATTTAACACTAAAAATAGATAAATAGTTAAATAATCTTGCCTTTTGTAGATAAAGTAAGTAGTTTCATTTGGTCGGGCACATTTACTTCACTTTGGGCAACAAACACATTCACCAAAAGAATTTACCTGATCAGAGCATCACAAACTATACTATCTATTCGTTTGCTATTTTAAATAACTTTAGGTAATTATTTAATGGTTTAATTATTTTTTTTAAATGTTGCTCTTGGACCCCGACAGCGTCCTGACATGTAATTACAGTAACAGATAAAAAAAAAAAAGATGTTTACAGAAATGTGGCGTTATTGATCATTATTAATGTGGCTTTCTTATTTTACTTCTATCGCTGTTCTTCGTCTAGTTCTGTTGCTTTATAAAGACTGTGTTACGTTTGCAGTTCAGAGGAAACCTTCCTCTTCACTTGACAACAGAGGTAACATCCACTCATGTTGCGCAGCGTATAGCCTCCTGTCAGCTGAATAGGTAAATCAGAGTCTGTTTATGTTATTAGCAGCAGTTCATTTGGAGTTTTGGAGGAGGTAATGACTGTGGCGTTACAAAGCTGCAGATCTGAAGGATGACCTCGGATGTAGAAAGACAAAATGAAAGGTGTTTGCAGCAGAGCGATGAGACTTTAATCTGTCAGGATGGAAACTTCATCCAGTGTTAGGAGTTGTAATTGTGCTTTTCTTTCTGTGTCGCCTGTGTGAATCCCCATCAAGCTGTTAGTCTACAGTTTACTGTTTCACTCAGACCACAGCAGCCTGAAGTGAGCTGCAGCTCTGGGCAGAGTAGGTGCAACATTGATTCAGTCCTCCTTGGTAAACAGGAGGTTCAACGCCCACTTTAGGTGTTTGGTGCAGTGTGTTCTTATTATGGTATTCATTTATATATTTTCAGGAAATTGCAGCTAAGTTAAGTTGAGCTACAGCCACATGGACCCTAATTATTCCTGTGGTCTTTTTTTTTGAGCTGGAAGTGTAAAATTATTCTGTTTAATATTCCAAACTTTCTCTTAATCTTTCATTCAGGAGGTTGACTGAAGTTATCAAAGCGAAAAAAACCTTGTCTGAGAGTTGGTGGAACCTTTTGAAGATTTCTGGCCCCCTCTCTGACCTTCATGTTCCAATTTATTGCAGCGGGATTCACTTTGGTGGTTAAAAACGCAGCCTGAACATCGATATGTGGATGTGTGTGTGTGTGTGTGTGTGTGTGTGTTAGTGTGACTCTAGCGTAAAGCGCTTTGACTAGAAAAGCGCTTTTATCAAAGTCCGTCCATATAACCGTTCCCCTTATCTTGTTAAAGCTTCATGATGACACCTGCCTAGACTTGGACTGATTTGCGTGAAAACCTTGAGTAAAATTGGTAGTTTCACAGTAGCACAAAAGTTTTAAGTAAGTATATAACATGATTACGGCACTAATTGTTTATATTTATATTTTTTTCCTGTAATTAATAAAATAATATACAGTGGGGCCCCTGGTATTCCTGGGAGTTTGGGACCCCAAGGCTGCAATCCATGAGTGCTTGAGACCCCCTCTAAAACACGTATAACTGCCAATTGTAATAGTTCCAAACACCAAAATAATATTTATTTTTTTATGCAGTGACATCCTCACAGATGAACTCAAAAATGCTCTGGTCACTTCAGTTTTTTTTTTCTCTGGCGTTTCATTGAACGGACTAACGGTGGAAGAGAAAATATTTAGCAGTTTTGAAACTTTTGCTCCACTAAAGACGATACTTTGTTGTTCAGTATTTGTCTGTCATCTCAGCTTCTGCAGGAAAACTCCTGGTGGTGGTCACACCCTGCTCACTCTCTCCACCTTCATCTTTTCCTATACACCTCCTCCTCCTCCTGTCTTTATTCCCTCACCACGTCACTTTCCACATTACCTTCTTAATGTACTCCTTCTCCCTTTCTCCTTTTCTAGATATTAGCTGCTAACTTTTAGAAATGGCTCCCATAACATCTTTACCAGAAATGCATCGATAAAGTTCTTAGCAGGTTTGCGAGCTGTAAAAAAAAAAAAAAAAAAAAACTCAAAAAATACATACTGTTTTGTTAAAAGATGTTAAAACTTTCAACAACAAAAAAAAAGCCCACACTTTTTGAGGGGGGGGGGGGGGGGGGGGTGAAACATGGAAAGACCGTTTGCACCTCCTCCATCTGCATGTCTCTGTTGGATTCTGTCTTCCCTTGAAATTATTCTCTTTGTCTCTCGCTCTTTGAGTTTAGTCTCGCTCACATCTTACCCTTTGCTTCTTCTCCGACGCTCTCATACATACACATTGCTTTTTAATGTCACCCCTCGGGTATATAGTCTGCTGCATACAGCAGGCAGTAGGTTTCCACCTGTCTGGAAACGGGAGCGTACGGTCTCTGCTGGCTTTCCGGTTTTTCCCGAGAATTAGGATGTTGGTTTTTGGAAGCTCGACTTGTTGTAGGCCAATTACAACTTTCTAGTTGAATAACAACTGCTGTGGCTCAATTATACATTCATTTTTAAGGGATATAGGATGTTAGCCCCTCTAGAAAAAAAATTAATTTAAAATATCTTCATTTGACATTTAAGTTCAAAGGTTTATTGTGATTTGCATTCATTTTTTTAATAATATTGGCATTTAGCATTACTGCGATCTAAGAATGAAAAGTTTAAAAACTGTGCAAATATCCCATCTTATTTCCTGAGCATCACCAACTGCATGTGTCATAAGTTTTCAATCAGAAGTCAGAAACTCAACTGTCATGCACTATTATTTATTTGTTTCATAAAAAATATCTAAATTAAACAAATGAGATCTTAAGCCATTTTTTGTCATACATTTCATCATCCAATTAAATCAAAAATAAAGTTTTTAATCTTATTCTGTTGCCATGAATTTGTTTACGAAATATGTTGTCAAAAGAATACATCAAGCTGGTTACCATATAACTTTTTTATTTTCCTATTATCTCAAGATAAAGAGATCAAAAACAAACTCCAGTGTATGAGATTTGAGATTATAAAATCATTAAAAAAAGTTCAAGCCTTGTTTTCCTGTAATGAAAATGATGATAATGTAGTCTCAACGTCCCTCTATCGCAGTGTTTCCCAACCTTGGTCCTTGAGACACACTGCCCTGCATGTTTTAGATGTGTCCCTGCTTTAAACGCGACTGCCTCGGATGACTGCAGTTCAGCAAAAGTCTGTTAATAAGCCATCAATTGATTTCGTTTTCCTTTGAGATAAAAGTTAAATCATTTCACTATGTTGAGATCAGACCTTCAGCTCTTAACGCAGTGAAAATGATCTAAATATGTTATCTTTTTGGGCGTTGATTGAGCTTGTTTGTAGCAGTCACAGCTTCATTAACCCATGTCAAACCATGGTTTTTATTACCTGCTCTACACATTCTTTGCGCCTGAAGTAAAGGCCTGTCATGATGAACTTTAATGACTGATATCGGTTGGAAAACGAAGACAGTGTGGTGCGCAGCAGCTTCGCTTCTATTTGGAGCTTTGAATGGACTGCATGAAGAAGACTGCACCACAGGGCTAAGGAAATACCTCACACATCTTATCTGTTGCTCGTGTGAGTGCTGTGAGCTGAATGCCACGCCCCTTTGGTTCCACACTGTCAGCTGCATGCTCTGAAAGCACACAGGGCTCATGATGTCGACGGCTTGTCCTGCATGACGTGAAAAAGTCTGGGGTTGTGAGTTCATTGCACAGCTATAATCTGAAAGGGGCTCCTGTCTAATCTCCAGATAATGACATTTCAACTTAATTTTGTGGTGATAAGACAGTATATTTGTTATCTAATAAGTCAATGACCAGATTCAAACTGATTTTGTTGCAATGAGTTCAGTGTGTGAAAAAGCAGTTTCAAGCTTGTTTTCTTGTGATGGTGGTTTCATTGTCCCAGCGTGTTTTAGATGGAGAGACTTGAAGCTTGTTTTGTCGGGGTAAGTCTCATTATATTCCAGTATCTCGACACAATGAGAGATTCAGCAATATCTCAAGCCTTACTGCTATAGATGATACCTGAGTGTCATGACTTGAGTTGTAAACAGCACAGCTACGAACCAAAAACATCAACCGTTTTTTTGTTTGTTTTTTCTACAGTATAAATAGCTTGTCGTTTCATAGATGGTTTTCTCCTGGATGTCCATGCAGCTGTTCTGTACGATCTAAAAACAAATGTCATACTTTTCAAGAAAGACTTCTGAGATCCAAAATAGTCAAACGGTAGAAGCCGAGCTGTTGTATCACCCATGAAGGATTTCTCCTCTGCATGAATTAGGTCAGCCACTTCCTCCTCTGACCGCCCCCTTCAGTGCTAAACCTGCAGCCACCTCTTCTCCAAACCAACCAGACCCAGTCCTGTGACCTCTGTTAGAAAGTTCAGCATGCGGTATCTCTTTCTCCCCTCCGATTTTATGTTTGCTGACAAAAACCACATCGCTGTCTCGTTTGTTCCAAATAAGATTTTGCCATAGTTCACTTCAAACGCATCCTTGTGTTGAGATGTCGACACCTTTTTCTCAAGTTTGATTTTGCAGTCGTCGTCCCCCCCCCGCCAACATTGTATCCTATAATCTATAAATATTCTAGACGTCTGCTTTGATCCGGCCTTCAGATGGCGACGAGCGGCGCTCTTGTGTCGTCTGTCAGCTGTCACCCCGCCTTTTCGCTGCCATCTTTGTGTCGGAGACCCCGCTCCTGAGGCTTGCTGTTCCACCTGTCGGCGTGCGCACGTATGTGTTTTTGAACCCGAATCGCACATGTGACGGCGCTGCCAGCTTTGATGCTGCGCCTGACACCGGGCGCTCCGCTGAGCCCCGGAGCACCTGAGGGAGCACTTCCAGGTGAGACTAGAGGGAGAGAGAGACAGGAGGGTTGCTTTGTTTGAACCAGTTACCCCCCACTGCCAACCTTTCACCCCCCCAACACACACACACATCCATCTCTACACCCCCCCAGGGCTCTGTAGCTGCTACAGCTCTTCTGGGCCGCCTTGCCCGGGAGCCGGCTTCCAACAGCCCCACTGCTTAGCAACAGCCAATCGGCCGGGCCGGGCAACTTGTCAGCCAATTGCAACGGGGAAGATGGGTCAGTGCTCAGAATTCGAGTTGGCCACATGGGTCTGGTTACAGTAAGGTAAAGGATGATGTGAAGATATTCTTTTTTTTTTTTTTTTCCTTTCTAGTGTTCTGCTTTCTGAAGCCGGGGAGATGTTGTGTGTTTTATTAATAGACACAGTTTGAAATAACAGGTCGCAGAGTGGATGATTGATCTCTCTTTCAAGAAAGTTCTAATAGAGCCGTCCAAACTCGGTTCTTTGCAATTAGTGTGTGTTGTTGGATCTATTAATGCGGGTTTCTATTTTGATCCTCATTTTCTCCTTATGTAACCATGTTTTTATTGCAGGTTTTTTTTTTTTCACTCTAAAACATTCGCTGTTTTTCTTTTTTATCAAGCTTTTTAACAAAGTATCCTGAGTTAATTAGGACTTTTTAAAATCTTGAGTCGTGCTGATCTTTGGTGACTTTCTGACCCAAGTCGCCCAGATGGCATCTGATAAAATGTAGCCGCCTGTTTGCAGTGACACAATCACAATCAGAGCGCCGACTGCTGGTTTTAAACACAATTATCAGTCGGAGGGAATTTATTAGGTCAGTGGTTATTTTGGTATGTCGGCAGGACCCGTCTCGCAGCACTGCAGTATGGGTGGGGCAGAGGCAGAAAGGTGTGATTCTCTAGGAGAGGGAGAAAGGAGGATGAAAACACAGCGGGGCTGATGGTTAGTAGGACCACGCTGTCTTGTTTTCACTCTCGCCGTCTCATCACTGCTTAGCAACAACCAGTCACATCCTCAGCTCTGAGCTGCCTCCTGGCCAATCAGCGGGCGGGAGCGTGGCGCCACAGAGTTTGGATTTTACCACGTGCGACAGGAGGAGAGAGAGTGATGGTAACACTTTCACATGGTGTGTGTATGTTGCGGGGAAGGGGATGGATTTTTTTTTTTGTTTGTTTTTTCAGGCTAGAAGTGCAGCAAGTTTTTCTTCAGACCACACCCTTTGCACTCTGCTGCAGTGCCACCAGTGGATAGAAGGTCGATGTTTCAAAGCAGATTGCTGTCTGTTATTCTGCTGTTAAAGTCAACACAATAATTAAAGTGCTCTGAGAAACTCATCTGTTGTTTCTTCCCCGAGTTTATGGACCAGTTATAAAAAGAAAAAGCCAATATGCTTAAGTTGGGGTTTCAGTATGGGATTCCCCAGTACTAAAAAGTGATCACTTTGATTCAAGTTATTAATTTAATCGTATTCACAATCATTTTCAATAAAAATGGTTACCATGATCTACTTTCTTTTGTAACAGAAAACCAAATTTTTGACTGCATCTCAAATACTGCAGCAAAGTGACTGTTGCAATTTAATACACATGTTTGCTATTTGAATATAGAACAGGCACTACATTCCAGCATTCAATTGCTTATTACAACAGAATGTTCTGTTTTTTGCTGTTCTGCTCTATGTAGAGAAACGCACGTTAGTAAGCCTCTCTTCTCTGGTGGCCAGCCGACAGTCAGCTTCTTAACTGTTAATCTATCTTTATTAGAGTGATAGGTGGCACTCTTTTAGTTTATTTGTTGTTGTTTTTTTTGCACCATGACCTGAAATCTTTCCAAACAGCTAAATTTCTCTTTGCTGTACGCAATGGGAAAGTGTGTCCCCCGTTTGGCACATTGACCAGCAGTTTCCAGCAATAAGTGTGAGAGGGGCAGCAGAGTAAGTATGGAGCAGTTAACGGTAACAAGGAAAACCAAGGTTACATCCTCACACTGCTGAAGTTTTCAGTGGGTTTATTGAGTGTAGAGTAAAGCAGTGCTGCCCCTCCCTTACCTGTTGCTGTGTACTGTCGGCCATAAAGGTGAAAGGATGCTACTTGTTTTGTTGTTGTTTTTTTCCCCTCACATATAAGTTGAATAAATTGGGCAGCTTGGACATGTTTTAGGTTGGGAACAACAGAGTCATGAAAAAGGAGGGCCGCCCATCACGCTGACAAAATCTTATAAAACTACTGATTTTAGTGAGTGTTTGTGCTATGCAAAATAGCTATATATAAATGTTTTAAAAATAAATGTAACTGTTGAAATGTTGTCATTGTAGCAGCAGTTGGAAAAACGGTGGATTTTCTGTTTTAAAAAAAAAGCAATCAGATCAATACTATAGATTTTTGATTCCGGCTTGGTCTGGTATGGCAGTATCCCACTGGGAGAACCTCAGACCAGCCCATGCCTAGTCAAAGTTTTAGAACTTTTTAAAATGAACTTTAGCTGTTGCATTGTTTTAAGCCATTCGGGCTCGGCCTGATGACAAGTGCACAGCTCTGTCTGTACTTTGCTGCAGCCGCCGGTGCTGTTGGTGGTGCTGGGCGCGGCCAGCTCGGAGCTGCATCCACAGCTCTCTCTCTCTCTCTCTCTCTCCACGTGTTCCCCACGCTCTCGTATTTTCATCCTGCCTCTCAGCGGCTGCATGGCGGGCCGAGCGGCGGCTGCGCGGCACTACTCCAGCTCCACACTCAAAACACGCGCACAGGCTGCTTGCCGTTGCATGGTTACAGACGGTCCTGCTCTGCTGTTGGCTCACAGGCCGCAGAGGTGTTCATCCATTTGCTAACAGAGAAGGAAAGCTGTGTTTCCATTGGCTGCTGAGAAGCGGCGGGCGGTCGGGATTGGTCCGCCTTGGAAGCTCACGCTCCTTGGAGACTGGCTCTGTAAACATCCTGGTTTGTTTCTGTCAATGGAGGAGAGTGTTTACCAGCCGCTGAGTTTTGCCGATGTGTGCAGACTGAGGTTGAGCGTCTCTGAGGAGCAGAGTCTCCTGAGAGGGAGGCTAATTGGCTCTCACCGCCACTGTGCGTTTTGTGATTTTTTCTTTTCTTTTTTCTTTTAAAGAGCGCTATGCACCATTTAAGACATTTTGACAGTAGTACAGGCAAGGACGTTAACAGCCCACAGTCTATTGGCAGCCTCCCTCTCTCTGTCTTTATTTCCCATTCAGATGTCTTCTTCAGTGTCTCTGCATCTGTCACGGTTGGCGGCGGCAGCCCCACAGGCTACATGTTATCCCTTTGGAGCCAAGCAGAGCTGCAGTGTCTCGGGGCCCTAACGTGGTAAATAAAATCGCCTCCAGTTCTAAAGGGTGCAGCGGGGCGCTTTGTTTTCTATTGGTATTATTTTAGGACTCTGCTTCTCTTCCCTTCCTCTCCTCAGATCATCATACCCAAGTTGTAGAACACATCCACGCAACTCCTCATCCTTGTATCGGGGGAACAAAGCAGCCACAAAAGCCTTTGATTGCACCCTAAGAATGACATCTTTTCTTTTTTTTTTTTTTCTGTGAAGATGAACTCAGTGCCCTCAGTGACTTTTAGATCACTTTAACATTCACAGTGCAACTTGTCAGGGCGGATGGAGACGGGAGGGAGGGGGGGGGGTCTGGCCGAGTGAAGGCCGCGGAAGCTTCCACCCTCTCAGCGAGCCGACTGCTTAGCAACAACCAATCAGCCTAATATTTTTGGCAGGGTCTCGCAGCCAATTGAAGAGGGTGAGAGCGGGCTTTAGCGCTGTGTTTTTATTGGTGGCTGCGAGGAAAAACAATGTTTTCTTAGCACTCTACAGTTGAGTGCTGGCAGTGAGGCTGATGATGCTTACAGCAGACTCGGAGATAATCTCAGTTTTAGAAGGCGTTTCTAAACGCATAATCCGTTATTGTTTAGTGATACAATTTGCATCCAGTTGAGCAGTAATGAGCTGTTGATTAACAATATAGCAACCTTTTCAGAAGTGTGAGTAAAATAAATCCTTCCCTCTTAGAAATAATCTACATTACCTTATTTTAGATCAGTTTCTGAAACTTTTTTTATCATTCCCCACTTTGGACAAAGGAGCATACACAAGCCCCCAATGCTTTTATCGCCCCAACAGAATGGTGACCACGCCTGATTTTTAAAGTGTTTTATTTATTTAAATAGCCGAGTTAGTCTACAAGTTTTTAAGGGTAAAAATTAGTTGGAAAAAGAGGTTGTGCACTGGTATAAAACCGGCTCACAAATATATGCTGTCAGTTGTCGCTACATGTAGAACTTCAGCTCACAGTTGGAGAAAATAAAAGTTGTAGTTTTAGCAAATTTACAAAGCTTTCAAAAGTACCAAATAAAAAAAAAAGATAAAATAAAGAGCAAGATACTCATCCCTGTATTTCCTCCGTGGTTGACTGTGTGACTTCTCTGACTCTGAAACGTTCCCTGATCTTTTTAGATATTTGTACATTTTGTTGATGGAATCTCTGATAACGCGGCTATTTCAGCTTGTTTTGTTCTGCTGCGATATATTCTAACGTCAAACTCCCAGCCCGATGTTCCAGGTCCCGGTTCTGTTTACAATGATGATCACAATTGCAAATTTATTTGAGTGTGTTTAATTTTGTGAGAGGGGGGAGCTGGTTGATTTAATTTACGGTGCAGTGAAACATTCACAACAACAGAATCTAGGGGGGAAACTATTTAAATCCCATTGATGTCACGCCCCACCTGCAATACCTCTGCGCCCCACTAGTGGGGCTCGCCCCATAGTTTGAGAAACACTGTTTTAGGGATTGGTAATTCTGTTAAAAGGTTATAAGCAGTAAATCAGAGGTGCACTGATCAGTCGGCTGGAGATTTGAATCGGCCAATTTTTCTTGATCAGCTCTGATTTCTGTTTGGCAGTTTAAATACAAAAAAAAAAGGCTGCCACCTCCAACCCCCCATTGATTACACATCAACCAACAGCCTTTGATGCAGTTTTTTTGACTTTACAAATCCAGTAAAAGTTAGTATATATCCTTTGCACACCCAGCGGTGGCTTCTTCCTTGTTGCAGGAGGCTATATCCATTCTGAAGCGAGCTACTGATTTGATTAATGATAGGCCAGCACCTACAAATGAGAAGGAGACTATTCACTTGTGTTAGTATTGGAGAGGCTAACAACTAGCATGCCTCGGTTGGTCACTGGATTACATGCAAGCTTTTTTTTTTCTTTTTATGAAAACTTTATCAAGAAAAATGGTTGTCATACAATATCTGTTGTAAGCCTCTCCAATGCCAATGAAAGTGAGTTGTCTGGAACACTGAACCATCCCTTTAGGGGGTTTATTATCCAAGGTGTGACCACAACAGACGTAAACTACTTCAATAGTAGGTGAATCCCCGGCTGCACTCGTGGTGGCCTCCCTGGTTAAATATAGCCAAAAGCCCTTTCGACAGCATCCCCTCTTAGACAGATACAAATCAATACTCAGGATGTGGCCATGGGCAGAGTTCTGGACATGACTGACAAGCAATGCGGCAGAAACCCCTAACAGTTTGGTGAAGGGTGGGGTTGGATGTCTCAATTCATCTAAGTCATCCTGTTACTAGAGGAAAAAGAGAAGGGGGTGCTGTTAGCAGATATTGCTGTGTGAGCACATAAACAGCAATGAAAGCCATTAGTAGAATTTGCACTTAGTACTAAAACCCTTCATCTGTAGAACTATTAGGTAGAGCTGTGGAATTAATTGCAAGAGAAAAAAAGGGGGAAAAAATCCATCACCTCATTACTTCTTAAAATCTTTCCTCAGGGGTGAGGTGATCTGGTACTGTTAGAAATTCTCAGCCCATATATCATGCAAAGTAAATACTTCCACCCCCTGTGTCCTATTTCCCCCAATTCTCAGTTGTAGCCGCTCGCCGTCAGCCATCTCTGCCTCTGAATGAAAAATGGATTCATTGAGTGTTAGGAGGAGTTTTAGGCTCTCAACCAGCTAACAGACATTTTAAGTTCTGGAGGCTGTGGTTATATATTTAACGGTACTGAAGTTTTAATATCTTTTGTTATGAGCAGTAGATATCGGCACTTGGAGGATTAGCAATTAGCATCATTAAAAGTTATCGTTTGTTAAATGCAGAAAGTGGAATGCAGAGGTTTGGTGGTCCAAAGTGCAATTTATTGTCCAGTTTTGTAAATTTTACGTTTGGGTTTTTATTTCAATGTTTTTAAACCTGACATAAAGCCGCAAAATCATCACCTCCAAATTCAAGACCATTGTCTTGAATTGGAAGACGGTGAAGGGGATGAGGTCCTGCTTCACGTGGAGAAGTTTAAGTATCTCTGGGTTTTGTTGATGAATGAGGGGGAGAAAGGTGGATTGGTGCTGCGTCTGCAGTGATGGTGGCGCTGTACCGGTCTGGCGTGGTAAAGAGAGAGGCAAAAGAAGTTCCTACCCTCAACTATGGTCACGAGCTCTGGATAGTGACCGAAAGAACGAGATCGCAGAAATTAGTTTGCTCTGCAGGGTGTCTGGACTCTCCTTTAGAGATAGGGTGATCCAGGAGGCGCTCATAGTAGAGCTGCTGCTCCTCCACATTGAGGTGGCTCAGGCATCTGGATGCCTTCCTGGTGAGGTATACCAGGCACTCCCCACCAGGAGACCCAGAGGAAGATCCAGGACACACTGGAGGGACTGTTTCTTGCCTGGAACGCTTTGGGATTCCCATGGAGGAGCTGCACCAAGTGACTGGAGAGAGGGAAGTCGGGGCTTCTCCACTGCTGTCCTCGAGACCTGACCCCGGATTAAGTTGGATGGATGGATGGATGGAGGGAGGGATGGATGGATGGTTCTCACCAGGTCCTGTTGAGAAGGGGCTGGAAAGTGATCTGGAAGCTGTGAGGTTTTCAAACCGTGGCTAAAGAACAGTCTGGAAAAGTCTGGAAAACAACTTAAGTATTTTTCAGGTCTGGATAAATATGTGTTTCCACAATTTATTCTTTATTCCACTGTTTAAAAGTTGTATCCATCCCTTCATCCCTTATTCTGACAAAACGTCCCTCTATTCATCCATTTGCCCACAGTTCATCTATCTGTCCATCTGTCTGAGGCTCCATATTTAAATCGTGAACACTGAAGAAATATCTTCCATACATTCATGGCAAACATTTGTTATGCTTTAAAAAAATTTGGATATGGAAGTCTGGAAAAGTGAAAAATTTTAGCAGGAAAAAACTTGAAGACCCCATGAAATTTTTTTTCATCAAAATGTAACTTTTTTTTAAATTCCTTGACCATGAAAACATACGTTTAGCAGCTGGATTCACACTGATGTAGTTATTCACGAAAGTCACTCGTTCAGTAATGGCGGCTTTCGGATCACCCCCACAATCACTTGTTCCTGGTCCCATTGCAGACATTTCCTGAAAATATAATCAAAATCTACCTATAACTTTTTGAATTATGTTGCTAACCGACAGACAAACAAACCCTGGCAAAAACCATAACCTCCTTGGTGGAGGTAACAATACCTCTGGTACAGAGTGGGAAAACTCAGTTATGCAAACAATAAGAAGTAAACAATGTTTTAGTTTTCTATCAGCTATTCTTCTCTTCACATAGCGCATCAGCCTTGTTTACATTTTCTGAGCACATCTGTGGTCCTGATCTCTCATGGCTGCAGTCAGGTGACTGTATGTCATGTTTTAATAAACCTCTTTAATCAATATGCCTCCCAAACCACCCGACACAGCGGGGGGTTTCTTGGCACAGGTGTGCTGGTAAAGCTTCTGATGAAGGTCACTCTGATTTTCAAACCAAAATAGGACTCAAGAGGAAAGGTAACATCTGCAGCACTGCTGCATTGCTCCTTGTCGCTTGGCGACTTTTCCGAGAGTGGATAAAACTCGCCGTCCCCACCTGGGGCGGCTGCACAGAGAAACTCTTGTTCCATCAGCAACTAACACTGGAGTCCAGATCTGTTTAGAATTGTGTTGTCTTATATGTTTGGAATTCACAAACCCTTTTTTTTATGACTCTTTGAATCTGTATTTGCCTATAGGTCACTCGTGGTCATCAGTACCCTGGATGGGCGGATCTCAGCGCTGGATCCTCACAACCAGGGCAGGAAGCAGTGGGACCTAGATGTTGGCTCAGGGTGCTTGGTGTCCTCCAGCCTCAGCAAACCTGAGGTACAATCAACCTGCTTTTTATTAAATAAAACCAAAAAGCAGTCTAACATGTGGGTTCCCATCATTTTTGTTGATTGATAAATAGAAAACATTTCTGTCAAAGTACTTAAAGCTACTTTGTGTAAGAACTTCTCCCATCTAGCGGTGAAACAACCAACTGAATATTACGTTCAACGTGGTTGCTTGATTATTGAAAAAATTTAATCTCTTTTTTTTTTTTTTATCAATATTTAAATCAATGATTTAAAACAACATTTTGTTATAAAAAAACTATTTGAAAATAATAGTTTTAAACTTTGTCAAAAAAGTTTTGAAATAACTTTTGGGATAAAATCAAGATTAATGATTTTGAATGGACAAAAATAGACAATATTTAAGTTTATTTTAGTGCAGTGATTTATTTCAGACAAACACAAAATGTTAGATTTATTTCCACCTTGCCTTTAATGAGATCATGCTGTCGAGGCTGTGTTTTTGTGGGATACTTTTGCAGTCATTAAATATGGCAACAACTTTATTCAGACGCGTGGATTATCCTCCAAAAGAAGTGGATGGTCACATCACTTCTACCATTTATCAGTCAGGAAGGGTTACATAATGCAGGTATATGTGCAAGACAAAATATGCTGAATTTTTCTTTTTTCGTGTTTTCTTTTTGTCTTTTGTGTTGTTGAAATTGAGCCATGAACTAAAAAACAAAACAAATTTTAAAAAGATTCATTGCATAGCCCTAGTGGTGGCAGCATCACGCTGTGGGGAAGGTTTTCTTCAGCAGGGACAGAGAAGCTAATCAATTGACAGTCAGTGAAATACAGGTCGATCACTGAAGAAAACTTGTAAAGATGTGAGACTGAGCCTGAGGTTAACTCTACATACAGCCAGAGGTGCAATAAAGTTCATAAGGCTGAATCTGTGGCTTCAAAAGACTGCAAAAAAACTTCATCAGCATGGATGGATGGATGGATGGATGGATGCTTTATTTATCTCCAAAAAGGGGAAAATTCATTTTGTCCATATTTAGAAATATATATATTAGATTAAATTATCTTCCAAATAATACTTTTATGGTATATTTGTCAAATCCCAACAAAATACTAAGAAGTTTGGGGGTTAAGTAATGTTAGTTCATGTGGAATGAAGACCTTAATATGTTTAGCCACATGAACATATTAACAAACAAGTTTCTCCAAAATGGAGTCAAAATGTCTTGTTTTTAAATGTTTTGTGGAGGTCAAACAGGTACTCACCTGGATTCTCTGCTAAAAACAGTCACTTCTACTGCTTTTCTTCCTTTCTTTCTACCGTCTGTAGACATTTAGACCAATATTTGAACTCTGTGCACTTTGAACAGACAGCCAGAAGGGAGCTGTTGCTATCATTGAGTGCTCATTGAACGCACACACCAGACATGCTCTTCACCCCCACATGAATCTGAGAGTAGCTGATTCGCCTGGAGGATGAGTCTGTTTTGTTGACTGGAGTGGTTTACGCATCCAAGCACAGCAAGACCCTCGCCTTTACATGTATACAGAAGCTTAAACCACCCACACTGACAGCAAGAAGGCGAAGTGAGCCTCAGAGCGAGACAAGAGAGCTGCATGTAGAGATGCATGCTAGAGACATGCTCGCAGCCCTCTTTGATGTTGACCCGCTTTGCCTGGGCGTTTTACCTCCAGGGGAAAAGCCTCTAATATTAACGAGGGTCGGGTTGGCTTCTGCGATCAGTTTAATGCTGGTGCTGGTAGGGTGTTTGGATCTGAGCAACGCTCTCTCTTCAACACGCCTGTCTTATTTGTGCAGCTATATAAACCAACCTCAGCTTATTGACCAAGTTCTGCACATTTAACAGATAGTGTTTTTCCAGAAGGCCTGACAGACTTTGAGTCTTATGGTTTTCAGTAAAAGTAGCTGTTTAGCCTGAGAAGTCTGCAGAGTTCCTATTCAGTCTGGAAAGAAATGGAATTTGACTATAGAACACTAGAAAAGCACAGTGCAGACCTCCGCCAAGGCGGCTCACCTCAACCTCCTTGGCAGAGGTAAATATTTGTGTTTCTACATGTTATTTCATATCTCATTGTTCTAAACCTGTGTCCTTCCGTCTTTATATCTTTCCTTTCTTCCTTGTATCCTTAACTCATTCATTTCAAACATCTTTCTGTCCTTCTTTTTTTGTCCTTATTTCCTCACATTCTGTTATGTCTGTCTGTCTGTCTGTCTGTCCTTCCTTCCTTCCTTCTTGTGTCTTACCTCCTTTCCTAATTCATTGTTTCCCTTGTTCTTGGTGTCTAGGAATGCACAGTATTGAAAAAATATTTAATTGCAATACTATTGCTGACAATTGCAATTACTGTATCAATTATGTCTAACCCACATTGGAGTGCTGAAGTCTTATTCTGTCTTATTCACTGAAAATGTTCATCAGGTGTGGGCATTAGGGGCAGTAGGAGTCCATGCAACGGGGCAAATGAGTTATAAATATGCAATGAATGCTTAGCACTAGAATTATGGAATCCTACTAAATTTTGCATCTGAGCTGTCCCTTGCAACTGCAGTGTCAATATTTCATTGTCTCCTCCCATACTTCCTTCTTACTTTAGAAATGTCACATTTTTACATGAACATGCTGGCGGCGTGTAACTGACTTAGTGGTAGTCATTAGATCTTCTGAAGAGCAAACCTGTTACTAGTAATTAGGAATTTTGATTCTAAACTGAATTATATCTAACATCTGTGACTTTTGTTCAATTTGATCTGAAAGGTAAAGACAGCTTAGACTATTCCACCCTAAAATTTTTCAATTGCCTTAAAAAGTATGAATACTGCTTCAAAATCTTATTTTTTGGGACACAAAGTTGCCCATAAATGTGAAGTGGGGGGAATGAAATATAGGCTGAATTGCACCAACAAGGTTTAATTTGAACTAAGCTTGTAGAGATTAGTTAAACCAGTTTCAAAATTAAGCAGAGCTCCATTGCACCAGTTTTAAAACATATTTTACAAATAGAAATCTGAAAAGTGTGACATGGATTTTTTTATTTAGCCCCACTTACTCTGATACCCCTCTGTAAAATTAAGTGGAGCCAGGCAGTTACCTTCAGAAGTCATCAGTATAGTCAGCATAGTCCACCAATCTGTTTAATCTTTGGTAGGTAAAGTACTACAGTTATGCAAAAAGTATTTAGGCAGCCACCAATTGTGCAAGTTCTCCCACTTAAAAAGATGAGAGAGGCCTGTAATTGTCATCATAGTTATACCTCAACTATGAGAGACAAAATGAGGGGGAAAAAATCCAGAAAACCACATGGTCTGATCTTTAAAGAATTTATTTGCAAATTGTGGTGGAAAATAAGTATTTGGTCAATAACAAAGGTTCATCTCAATACTTTGTTGTATACCCTTTGTTGGCAATGACAGAGGTCAAATGTTTTCTGTAAGTCTTCACAAGGTTTCACACATTGTTGCTGCTATTTTGACCCATTCCTCCATGCAGATCTCTTTTAGAGCAGTGATGTTTTGGGGATGTTGCTGGGCAACACGGACTTTGAACTCCCTCCAAAGATTTTCTATGGGGTTGAGATCTGGTGTCTGGCTAAGCCACTCCAGGACCTTGGAATGCTTCTTACGAAGCCACGCCTCCATTACCTGGGCGATGTGTTTGGGATCATTGTCATGCTGAAAGACCCAGCCACGTTTCATATTCAATCCCCTTGCTGATGGAAGAAGGTTTTCACTCAAAATCTTACGATACATGGCCCCATTTATTCTTCCCTTTACACTGATTAGTCGTCCTGGTCCCTTTGCAGAATTACAGCCCCAAACCATGATGTTTCCACCCCCATGCTTCACAGTAGGTATGGTGTTCTTTGGATGCAACTCAGCATTCTTTCTCCTCCAAGCACAACTAGTATTTTGGTTTCATCTGACCATATGACATTCTCCCAATCCTCTTCTGGATCATCCAAAAGCTCTCTAGCAAACTTCCGACGGGCCTGGACATGTACTGGCTTAAGCAGGGGGACACATCTGGCACTGCAGGATTTGAGTTCCTGGCGGCGTAGTGTGTTACTGATGGTGGCCTTTGTTACTTTAGTCCCAGCTCTCTGCAGGTCATTCACTAGGTCCCCCTGTGTGGTTCTGGGATTTTTCCTCACTGTTCTTGTGATCATTTTGACCCCACGCGTTAAGATCTTGCGTGGAGCTCCAGATTTAGATTATCAGTGGTCTTCTATGCCTTCCATTTTCTAATAACTGAATCTGCAATAATAAGCAGCTTCTGTTTCTGGTGTCCTTTGACAGCTCTTTGGTCTTGGCCATAGTGGAGTTTGGACTGTGATTGTTTGAAGTTGTGGACGGGTGTCTTTTATACTTATAACGAGTTCAAACAGGTGCCATTAATACAGGTAACGAGTGGAGGACTGAGGAGCCTTTTACAGAAGAAGTTACAAGTCTGTGAGAGCCAGACATTTTGCTTGTGTAGGTGACCAAATACTTATTTTCCATCATAATTTCCAAATAAGTTCTTTAAAAATCAGGCCATGTGATTTTCTGGATTTTCATTCTCATTTTGTCTCTCATAGTTGAGGTATACCTATGATGACAATTAAAGGCCTCTCTCATCTTTTTAAGTGGGAGAACTTGCACAATTGGTGGCTGCCTAAATACTTTTTTACCCCACTGTATGTAGTACAAAACCATCAGCTTGAACCCTTACCACAGGGAAGTTTGGTGGTGGAAGCATCATGCTGTGGGAGTCATTGGATAGGACTCAACACAGGGCAAAACATATGGGAAAGAGACAAGGGTCCTAAATACAGAGAAAGATACAATGGAGTGGTTTAGATAAAACCTTACTGATGTTAGAACGGCCTAGTCAAAGTCCAGACCTAGATGCAAATGAGAATCTGGCGTTTTCCCTGTGAATATAAAGGTTTTCCCTGAGTTGATGATGCGGTGATGGTGGGAGTACGTAGAAGTGACGATTAAAAGGAATCAGTGTGATTATAGGGAGAGAACCCAGAAAAATAGTTCTGCTCAGAGTTCGAGGTTCCACAGGGAAAATGTAACCAAGTCATGTTCTATCCTCATTCCTGTGTTGTGACAGAGGACACTTCGTCCCGTCTGCGATTAGGACCCTGATGGTGCGTTGTCACCTGTTGGCTCTCATTTGGTTCACACACCGGAATGAACAGTGACGCCGCTGAGCTCTGAACCCGTTGACTTGCTGTGATGTCACTTGTTATGATCGTGTGTGTGTGTGTGTGTGTGTGTGTGCGTGCGTGTGTGTTATTGTCTGTGCAGTTGTGCTGTATGCAAGTTTATATCCCATCTTGCCCTGTATGGCCTCTGTAACCTGGGATGCCTGTCTGCTCTGTGGGCTTGGCTCCCTGTATTTGTGCGTGCGTGTGTGTGTGGGGGGGGGGGGGGGGGCGGGGGGTAGGTAGCTTTGCCTCTGGCTCTTCCCTCCTCCACCCTCCCCCGTCCTGCTGCGAGCTTAGCGGCAGTTTGATTGGTGCTTGCCGGGTCCCTGAGACACCAGTCTGCTCGGTGATCGGAGGCTGAAGAGGGTCCGCCGTCGTGCTATTGGCTAGCCTCAACGTGGCAGGGGGGAAGCAGCCAGTCACCTGCTCCATCCTGCCGAGGTTGTCACTTATTTTCCTTCTTTTTTTTCTAATTGCAGTAAAACATGGGACAACAGAGGCCCAAACTGCATTGTCTGCAGAAAAAAAATGCCATCACTTGAGCAAAACAGGAGATGCTCTGGGGTGTTAGAGTGTGTGTGTGTGTGTGTGTGTGTGTGTGTGTGTGTGTGTGTGTGTGTGTGTGTGTGTGTGTGTGTGTGTGTGTGTGTGTGTGTGTGTGTGTGTGTGTGTGTTTGGAGGGATGAGTGGGCTATT
This sequence comes from Valencia hispanica, assembly GCA_963556495.2. Classification (NCBI taxonomy): domain Eukaryota; kingdom Metazoa; phylum Chordata; class Actinopteri; order Cyprinodontiformes; family Valenciidae; genus Valencia; species Valencia hispanica. The sequence continues at coordinate 36,259,481 of OY747720.1, read as the reverse complement.
GTCAGAGAGGAGTGACTCATGCTGGTTGGGCGGGGCTTAAAGGATGAACTTGGTGTGTGTTTTGTGGGGGGGGGGGGGTGATTAGGGGAGGTGAGGTAATGCCTTCAACTAGAGATGATGTCATCACATAATAGACAGCATCCACTTTCTATACATCTGCTGGCATGCAGTGTGATAGAATGAACTTGATTGATCGCTACACAGTTGACAAATGCTTGATTAGCTCTGCTTTTAATGGGGAAAGCAGTAATTCTCCCAGCCCACTGAGGGAGATGGAAGCTGCTAGTTCGGCAGTATTTAAATTTTTTTCTTAGAAAGCCAATCGTTTATTGGTTGTTGTTTTGTTTTTTTCTCCCCCAATTCGATTGCTTGTACAGTAGTGCAGTACAGTTCAGCGCTGGACAGGAGCGATAAGGAGGCCTTATTGGGCCAGCAGCGGCACGTTAAGGTGAAAGTGTTTGACAAGATCACTGGAGCGTCAGCAGCGACACACACAATCATACACCTCGGTGCCTGTTTAACAACCCCCCTATTCCTCACTCCAAATATGCCCCCATTGTCTCGTTCCCCTGAGGGTGGAATATGATTACATGACTTGTAACATCAAATAATTATCAAGCTCCTTTGGATAAACGCCTCCATTAAAAAAAATTTAAAAAAATGCTTGTATGAATAAAATATTTCTCACACAATAGCAAAAATATTTCTGAAAGATTGTGATTAGGGAAACACCAACCAGATTGTGTGACTTATTTTTGATTTCCAATTATGGAAACTTGAAGTACCAGTTCCTATTTTAGCCCACTAGGATTTCTCTTGAACTACAGTCCTAAATTAGAATATGCATTTCGATGAGGCTCATTTTTTAGATTTAAAGGAACTTTTGAAAATATATATTTTTTATTGGTGTGATCTAATATTCTAATCTTAAAGAGAACATAAACAAATGTTACTTCTTTTGTTTTGCCGTTTAGGTCTCCGCTGCCTCTATAAACACTCCAAACATGAATAAAGAACAAATTTGCGAATTTTTGCTGTTAGAAATCTTGTGTTTCTACAAGACTTTTGAAAATGTGACTTACGTTGTTACAATAAGCGGAATTTGCATATAATCGCCATTCTCATGTGTAGTAAACCCGCAGCCTAGTAGTAAGATGGGTGGGCGTGGACTGCAACTGCTAACTTGCATAAAAGTATACAGTACAATATATTTTATGATACAAACATGAAAAGTATGTTGTTAAAACAATATATTATTTTGTAAGAACAAAACGTGCTGCGTTCAGAAAGCCAAATCAGGCTGATGTGGAGAGCCCTCACTTTTGAGAACTGGCAGCTATGACAATATATTTATTGTATAAACTTGAAAGGTGTATTGTTTGAACATAATTTTAAAACAAAGAGTTTATGACGTGCCAGATTAGCGATTGAGAAAATCTCAGTCTCATCTATCGGAACTGATTAAGTCCTATTTTATACTTGGACTGAAGCATAAAGAGATTTTGCTGTTATTGCACAGCTTGGACATAATTGCAATGAGCATGCGTACACTGAGAAGGAAACTAAAAACGTGCTTGTTGCCATGTTGCTACCAGGTCATAGCCGCTGGTCCTCAAAAGTGAGGGCTCTCACTGATTTAGGTTTCTGAACGCAGCACGTTTTTGCGTTGTTACAATAAAATATATTGTTCTAGCAATATACCTTTCATGTTTGTACAATAAAATATACGGTTCGAACAATATAATATTATTGTAAGAACATGAAACGTTTTTTTGTTATGACGTGATAAATATGTATATTGTTAAAACGTGAAAACTATAAAGTAAGAGTGATAGTATATTGTACAAGCAAAAAAGTTATGTTGTTCGAATCATAAAGTTTTCACGTTTTAATGTGATATAGCTCTATTTTTATTTCACCTGGGTGGCAGTTCTACGCTTCCATACTAAACAGCTCATTCTGAAAAGAACTGTAATTGTCCAGAATTGAGTTGGTGAGATCGGTTTATGTGCATTTTGTGCAAAGAACTTCACTAACATGTTTAGTACATGCCATAGACCTATTCTAACTTGTTTGAAATAGGCATAAAGATGTCCCCTTTAAAAGTCATGTTTTCATGAGCTGTAAGCAGAAAAGGCTTGTAAAACATCACTCAGTATGTAATTAATCTATGTAAGGGGATCACATAGTGAACTGAGTTAATGAAATAATTTCAATATTATTCAAAATGATTGAGGATAACCGTATAATTCAAAGCTTTTAGCATATATCTTCTGCTTTCTGTATATATTACCAGTCTTCACAATAATAATGGTAAAAAAAAATCTGCAACAATATTTTTTGATGCAGTTGGACATAAAAATAAAGCATATTTCACTTAATACATTGAAAATAGATTACAGCTCACAATTTCAATATTTTTTTTATTTTACTTTTACAACTTAAAAAACACAAGCAATAACTTTCCTAGTTAATCTGTGCATCTAGAGAGTAAATAAATACAGATTGGATCCAAACGTTGTGAAGCTCTGATTGGTGCAGCCAGCTTTAGCTCCACACACACACACACACACACACACAAACACACACACACACACACACACACACACACACACACACACACGCGCGCGCGTCAGGTCTTAGATTAATAACACACACCTTACATATTCAGATAAAATTAAAGGGCAACACTGGAATGAGTCTGAGTTAGAGCTCTTTAAAGATTAATAAGACTATAAAAGTCCACAGTGAGAAGGAAGAAGTGTTTGTGCTGAGAAGTCTGTGCTTTTTTTCCTTTTAGATAATTCTTTAAGTCTTTTTAATATTTTATTCTTCGAATAAAAACCCCAAATCCAGGCACTTGTATCAGTGTATCATTTTTAGAATATGACAAAACGCTTAATATCTCCCAAATATTATGTGCAAACATATGAAGAGAGACACGCTGTGCTGCGGCCGATCATAGTAAATTAATTATTAACCTGAGAGGATTCCTTTTTATTAGCTTGAAATGACCAAAAAAGCTGCTGAGGGCTGTTATGTTCTTTTCCCCTTTCTTTTGTAAAACTTATTTAAAATATGCATTGTATTTATGTAGCAAAATGAACAACAAATTTATTACATTTCATTAAATAATCTTAGTTTAATAAATCAATACATTTATACTGTATATAATAAATTATATATGCGTGCGTGTGTCTGTCTCTGTGTGTATGTATGTATAGATATGTATATAATTTAATTTAAATAAGTACTTTTTTTTAAATATTCAACTTTTTAAATAAATTTTACTGAATTTAAATGTTTTTATATAGACATTCAAAGAGCTTTTTTGAAAGTTTAAAATTGAGAGCGGATTTTTTTTATTTTATTTTTTTATTTTTTTGCATTCTGTCTGATGACTTTCTTAGCTTCGTGACTTGCTGATCCAGATTTTATTTGGGCCAATCCAATCGAACAGCCAGTGCAGAACTCCAGAGCATTTCCCTTCAGGAGGTTACGCGGCTGAGAGAGGGCTGACTGGTGTCGAACACTGGGCCAGATCAGAGGAATGGATTAAGGCATCAGGAGCATCATGACTCATCCTCTGCTCTGAGAGTTTCCCTCTGTGTTGTAAAACTTCTCTGCAGCCTGGTGGTCATACCAGCACAGAGGGATCCGTTCAGACTGCTAACCGTTCCTCCATCTTTTAGACCAGTGGTCCCCAACCCCCGCGCCGCAAGCCACACATAATGAATAAATAACTTCCAGTATTTCCGTTTTATTTATTATCTGAGGGTGACCGCTGTTTTATTTTGAAAAATAACCGGATACCCCCGTTACATAGCTCAGTCTTGACCACACTTAATCTCACAAGGTAGCAAGATGGATAGAAAACAAACGTTTCTTTGGGAAGGGGAAAAGGCCCAAGGCTCTCACTGATTCAGCGTTGTGGTGAGTTAGATTTTTCAACCACTTTGTATTTGTTTTTGTGGTAAATCTTGACTTATTAAAGGTATCTTTACATGTTACCATGGCGACCAGAGAGCGTTAGGGGGCTGAGTGTTACTCTTGTTATGTTGTGTGCTCGATGTTAGGAGGAGGCTGTTAATAAAGCTGCGATTACACATTGGATTTACGTCTATTATCATTTAAAAAATAACCCGTTTTTATGCCGTCCGTTATCATTTATCTGCCACACCTTAAAGGCCGGTCCGTGATAATATTGTCTGATATTAAACCGGTCCGTAGCGAAAAAATGGTTGGGGACCACTGTTTTAGACCACCCACCATCACTCCATGTTCTGCTTCCTTGTTAATAAATCTGATAATTACTAAACAGTAAAAGTTACTTAAGTCATTTTCTGACCCCAGAACCAATACCAATGGGCTAAAGCATCTTCAATCGGTCCAAGCAAGCTCATTATGGCACCAAACACTACAAGACTGTAAATTAAACCTCCAAAAAGAGTGGTTTTTATGTTGCCTTCCAGGTGACGAGCACTTTCCTCCTTCTGTTAAAACTGATCAGAATCAGGATTAGGGTCAGGCTTTTGCAATGATGTCATCCTCACACCACCCCCACCACCCCTTTCAATGAGCACCTCATGCCAACACATTATCTCGGCTTGCACAGTTTTGTACAGAGCCAAGCTAATTACCTAATCTCATAGTTGTGTAATGCTCCCAAATCTGTGGTGTGTGTGTGTGTGTGTGTGTGTGTGTGTGTGTGTGTGTGTGTGTGTGTGTGTGTGTGTGTGTGTGTGTGTGTACATGTATAGCTATACTTGTGAGGACCAACCTTTGACAGCCCACCACCCTTGTGTGGACATTTGTAGTTGTGAGGACATTTTGCCTGGTCCCCACAATGTTTAACTAGCTATTAAACTCTACTAGTTAGGTTTAGAGGTATGGTGTGAATTAGGTTTAGGTTAAGGTTAGGGTTAGGCATGTATCACTAATGGTTAGGTTTAGGGAAAGTGTCTGGGTTAGGCATAGTAAAATCAATGGAAGTCAATACAATGTCAACACAAGGATAGCAAGACGTGCGTGTATGTGTGTGTGCGTGTGTGTGTGTGTGTGTGTACATGTATAGCTATACTTGTGAGGACTAACCTTTGACAGCCCACCACCCTTGTGTGGACATTTGTAGTTGTGAGGACATTTTGCCTGGTCCCCACAATGTTTAACTAGCTATTAAACTCTAATAGTTAGGTTTAGAGGTATGGTGTGAATTAGTTGCGACGGCTGTGTGGGTGGATGTGTGGCCGGTGCGACGGCTGTGTGGCCGGTGCGACGGCTGTGTGGGTGGATGTGTGGCCGGTGCGACGGCTGTGTGGGTGGATGTGTGGCCGGTGCGACGGCTGTGTGGGTGGATGTGTGGCCGGTGCGAAGGCTGTGTGGGTGGATGTGTGTCGGGTGCTGTGGTCTGTGCGGACAAGTGTTTTAGCAGATGACATAAGAAATTGTTTTTCAGTTCAAATGAAAGAAACCAGAATATATATGGTAAAAGTCTGTGAAACTTAAAAGGACAATAAAACACTATTGGTTAATTTGCAGATGATGCCATGAAATATTTAACAGCTATACAAATTCTTTCTGCTTGCACAGTCACATTATCAGAGCTTTTTGGATGGTGAATAAACATTCAACGTTTTATTTTTGAGGGGTTTTTTGTATCTGTATTTTAAGAAAATGTAACACAAATGAAAAATATCAATTGTAATGATGATGATATGGAAATACAGAGAAAACCAATATGCATATTTTCTAATGGGTCAGTGGGTTATGTATTATCAAAGTTGGAAAGCTTTTGTATACCTAAAGATTCTGAAGTATACAATATACAGGTCCTTCTCCAAAAATTAGCATATTGTGATAAAGTTCATTCTTTTCCATAATGTAATGATAAAAATTAAACTTTCATATATTTTAGATTCATTGCACACCAACTGAAATATTTCAGGTCTTTTATTGTTTTAAAACTGATGTTTTTGGCATACAGCTCATGAAAACCCCAAATTCTTATCTAAAAAAATTAGCATATCATGAAAAGGTTCTCTAAACGAGCTATTAACCTAATCATCTGAATCAACTAATTAACTCTAAACACCTGCAAAAGATTCCTGAGGCTTTTCAAAAATCCCACCCTGGTTCATTACTCAAAACCGCAATCATGGGTAAGACTGCCGACCTGACTGCTGCCCAGAAGGCCATCATTGACACCCTCAAGCAAGAGGGTAAGACACAGAAAGAAATTTCTGAACGAATAGGCTGTTCCCAGAGTGCTGTATCAAGGCACCTCAGTGGGAAGTCTGTGGGAAGGAAAAAGTGTGGCAGAAAATGCTGCACAACGAGAAGAGGTGACGGACCCTGAGGAAGATTGTGGAGAAGGACCAATTCCAGACCTTGGGGGACCTGCGGAAGCAATGGACTGAGTCTGGAGTAGAAACATCCAGAGCCACCGTGCACAGGCGTGTGCAGGAAATGGGCTACAAGCCACTTTTGAACCAGAAACAGCGGCAGAAGCGCCTGACCTGGGCTACAGAGAAGCAGCACTGGACTGTTGCTCATTGGTCCAAAGTACTTTTTTCGGATGAAAGCAAAGTTTGCATGTCATTCGGAAATCAAGGTGTCAGAGTCTGGAGGAAGACTGGGGAGAAGGAAATGCCAAAATGCCTGAAGTCCAGTGTCAAGTACCCACAGTCAGTGATGGTCTGGGGTGCCATGTCAGCTGTTGGTGTTGGTCCACTGTGTTTTATCAAGGGCAGGGTCAATGCAGCTAGCTATCAGGAGATTTTGGAGCACTTAATGCTTCCATCTGCTGAAAAGCTTTATGGAGATGAAGATTTCATTTTTCAGCACGACCTGGCACCTGCTCACAGTGCCAAAACCACTGGTAAATGGTTTACTGACCATGGTATTACTGTGCTCAATTGGCCTGTCAACTCTCCTGACCTGAACCCCATAGAGAATCTGTGGGATATTGTGAAGAGGAAGTTGAGAGACGCAAGACCCAACTCTCTGGATGAGCTTAAGGCCGCTATCAAAGCATCCTGGGCCTCCATAACACCTCAGCAGTGCCACAGGCTGATTGCCTCCATGCCACGCCGCATTGAAGCAGTCATTTCTGCAAAAGGATTCCCGACCAAGTATTGAGTGCTTAACTGAACATAATTATTTGAAGGTTGACTTTTTTATATTAAAAACACTTTTCTTTTATTGGTCGGATGAAATATGCAAATTTCTTGAGATAGGAATTTTGGGTTTTCATGAGCTGTATGCCAAAATCATCAGTTTTAAAACGATAAAAGACCTGAAATATTTCAGTTGGTGTGCAATGGATCTAAAATATATGAAAGTTAAATTTTTATCATTACATTATGGAAAAGAATGAACTTTATCACAATGTGCTAATTCTTTGAGAAGGACCTGTACAATAACCTTAAGAAATATGTTTTTGCAAAAATATATAGCCAAATGCTTAATATCTACTTGTTTTTACTTTATGTCCACTTCTTTCATTGCCAGTAGTTTTTAAACAGGGTTAACTTAAGAGGGTTGGGTGGCACTCCTTTAGTTTCTACATCATGACTTTGTGTTTGTCCTTGAGCCCAGCCCGGGCGATATGGAAAAAAAATTCTATCAAGATAACATTTTTCATATCAGTTGATATCAATATAAAATCAATATATGACAATATAAAACAAGTCACTGTTTTTGTCAATATTTAAGATTTCCTGGTACTATTTAAAGATATCAGAAGGTTAGTTTTGATTTTAAAGATTCATTTTCAAAAGTTGAAAATGTCATCGGACATTGTACAACTTTGTTGGTAAAATTAAAGGAGATTAGGACTGGGCGATATGGATTTAAAATAAAATCTTTCATTTTTTATTTCTATTTAACCATTTATATTACCAGGAAGTCGATTGAGATTAAATCTCTTTTTCGAGGGAGACCTGGCCAAGAGGCACACACAGTATACTTTTTTTTTTTTTTTTATGCCAAATATGATTTTCAATATTGATCCATTTTAAACTACTGGACTGCTTTACTGTTGAAATATTTAAACCTTTTAAACAGAAATAAAATAAGTATTTTCTTATGTTTCGATTTAATTAAATTTTCTCAAAAAAAATGTAAACCTTGTGGATTCTCGTTGAGGCTTCTGACTTCTTTATTTTTTGTCTGGTGTATATCAGCTTGGTAGTGAATGAGTACAAAACAATAAAAAAAAATACCAACCTGTGTTTTATTTGGGTTTCTGCCATTAAGGTATTTGGCAATAAGATGGTGATACCGTCACTGGATGGAGCCTTGTTCCAGTGGAACCGGGACAGGGAGAGTATGGAGGCTGTGCCTTTCAGTGTTGAATCGCTGCTGGAGTCATCTTACCGCATCGGAGAGGACACCGTCCTGGTCGGGGGCAAGTCCCTCACCACTTATGGTCTGGGGGCCTACAGTGGCAAGGTAATAATGTTATGATAACAGATTTGCCACATGGTTACCCATTCTAAGTATCTTGACGGCCGTAACCGTCTTCGACATTTGTCTTTGCTTCAGATCCGGTACATTTGCTCTGCGGGCGGCTGCAGTCGGTGGGGGGATGAAGAGATGGAGACGGAGGATGTTCTCCTGCTGCAGAGGACTCAGAAGACCGTACGAGCCATCATGCCTCGATCAGGAATGGAGAAGTAAGTTATAAATCAGTCTGTCAACCACCACTGGATTAAGCTGTGTGTCAGTAAAGTTAGTATGTGGATAAACTCTTCAGAAAGTCACAGTTAAATATCACACTGAACATGAACCTAGTGTCTGAATATGCAGTGCAAAAAAACAGAATCCCTGCACAGTGTAAAATAGTCTGGAGTATTTCCAGGTCTGGATATGTATGGAAAAAGTTGTATCCATCCATCAGTGATGGTGTCTCAAGTTTGAGACTTTGACTCGAGCCACACGACTCGGTCCAGACTTCTATTTGGACTTAGACTTGCACCCTAAAGACTTGAGATTAACTTGGACTCGTGGTCTAAGACTCAAATCTTGATCTTAATAGCAGTTTTTATCTCATGTAACGAATATTGAAGGGAAGCCAGTATGTGAGCTGCAGACTGCAACTGCTGAGCATGTTTTTACTGTGAAAGGATGCCTTACATGAACAGCCGGTGATGTTGGTGGATTATGTTATGTTAATGGCTCAGAACAATCTGTTCATGTTAGCTGTAGCCTCATAATAATGGGTATCCACATGGATGTTTCTTATAATGAACTCTCTAATAAATTAGTTTGGATCATTTAAAGAACAAAATAAATGTTACTTTCCTCCAATTTACTGTTTAGAATTGAGAAAAAAAAGTTTTAAATGTGGATTTAGAAAAGGATTTTCTAATCTTAATTAAAATCCATCCACCCACCCTCCCTCACAGTCTGTGGGTGTTACCCAACTAGTTGCAGGTTCATTATCTAAAGCCTGAACACTCTAGATCAGTGGTCTCCAACCCTGGCCCTAGAGATCTACTGTCCTGCAGGGTTTTGATGCATCCCTGCCCCAACACAACTGAATCAAATGAATAGTTTATCAGGTCTTTGGCAAACCTGATGGCAGAAGAGGTAGTCGATGCTAAAGAGGTCATTTTATCACGTGATTCAGCTGTGTTGGAGCAGGGATGCATCTAAAACCTGCAGGACAGTAGATCTTGAGGGCCAGGGCTGGATACCATTGATCTAGAATTATCTGCAATAAATTCATACCAAACATTTTAATTTATTCCTTTAAGAATTGGCTTAAACAAAGTCTGGACATTTGTGTCTGGAATTGTATGAAGTAGCCAAACATTATTAAGCACATACTGCAAAGTAAATTTTTTTTTTTGTCCCTCCTGCGTCATCAGGTGGAACTTCAGTGTTGGGAGCTTTGAGCTCAAACTGGTCCCTGAGAAACAGTCTGGAATGAACTTTCTGGAGGGAGACGTAGCGAACGATGACACCTGGAAGGAAAGCCAGCGGGTCATAATTGATGAACCAAAGGAGAGGGAGCATATGGAAAACAAGCAGAACCAAAACCAACATTTGGACCTCGTCATCAAAGTGTCTGTTCCCGATTGGAAGGTCATGGCCTTCAGCACCGAGCCCAATGGACAGCTGGTCTGGGAACATCAGGTGAGACGTCTTTGTTTTTAGCAGCATCAGTCCTGAGCTGAATCCAGTAGACCATGAGTCTCATTACGGAGATAATAGTTTACTGTAACTCACTCTGTGTCACTATTTGCTGTGTGTAGTTCTGCACACCCATCGCCTCTGCCTGGCTAGTGGGTGGCGGTAAAGTAACACCGATTAGCCTGTTTGATGACACCGCTTACAGCAACCAATCAGAATCTGAAGAGGACGAAGAGGAGGGTTCTGATAAATCGCGGAGTGCTGCAGAGTCTAGCGTCTACCTTGGTGAGTTCATCTGGTTGTACATTCAAACGCCATTTTTTTTCCTTCTATTTCTTTTTTCTGTATCTTGAAATATTTCTGTCATTTAGTGCATTAATGTCTTTTCAGGGATGTTTCAGGGGCAGCTCTACCTCCAGTCGTCAGTGAGGATCTCTGAAAAGTTCCCCTCTAAAGCTATTGGATCGGAAAAAGATATCATTTCTCTCCCCACTGTTAAATGGAAGCCACTTATACGTGAGTTTTTCTGTCTTTAATAGAGAAAACTAAACACCAAGGACGCAGAGTTTTGATGATAAAAAGGACAAAGTGACCAAAGACAGTTACTATTATTTAAACCCAAGGGTAGTCACTGTTCAAAGAAGTTTTTGAAGACACAGATTTTATGTATTTGTGCACTCTCTAAGGCCCAAAGCTTTTACCGTTTGAATCTCAACAGTGTGCGATGCTTTTCCAAATTGATTTCCAAGGCTTTTCTTCATCTTGTCCTTGCAGAATCCCCATCTCGGACTCCAGCTCTGGTCGGCTCTGATGAATTTGACAAGTGTCTGAGTAATGACAAGTATTCCCACGATGAATACAGCAATGGCGCCTTGTCTATTCTTCAGTATCCATATGGTAAAGGCCACATCACTTCCTAATGACTTTTTCTCATTTAGTCTTGTTACAACCACAAACCTCAATTTATTTCACAAGGACACCAACACAATGCAGTGCATTTTATTTAATTGCAAAAAAAAAAAAAGTAATGCACGGTTTTCAAACTTGCCATTTAATATCTAAAAAGTGTTGCCCCCATTTTTATTTCTCCCTTTTACTCTGATGCCCCTAAATAAACCCCAGTGCAACCAGTTGTTTTCAGACTGGGCCAGGAGTCCATTAATTTAAGAAGCATCAAAGAGGGCCATTTTCAGGACGAGCTGCAGAGATCCACAGCTTAGGCTGAAATAAGTCATCAACTGGAAGCACAGCAGAGAAACACTCGCTGTTTAAAAAAGAAGCCATAAGACGTCCTGACTGCCTTGAAGGTGACGCAGCAAACATGTAGAAGAAGAGTTACAGTTAATGTTTTGGTATATGTGTGGTGAGAAACATAACTACACAATCCCGCCCATACAAAATGGTGGGGGTTGCGTCATGCTGGGAGAATTCTTCCCTTGTGGGGCATGGAAGCTAGTAAGAGTTGATGGGTAGATTGATGAAATTACAGGACAATCCTGAAGAAAATCTGGGGAGAATGCTTAGAGCAGGATAATAACCCTAAACGTACAGCCGGAGCTACGATGGAATGGTTTAGATCAAAGCATCATCATGTGTTAAGAGTGGCCCAGTTAAAGTCCCGATCTAAATCCACTTGTTAATCTGTGGCATGACTGTAAAAGTGATGTGTACGGGTGCTCCCATCCAGTCTGACTGAGCTAAAGTGACTTTGCAAAGAAGAATGGCAGAAATTTCAGAATGTAGAATGTAAGCTGGTAGAGACACACCAAAAAATACTTCAAGCTGTAACTGCAACGTAGGATGGGTCAACAAAGTCATAAACATAAATGCACACCACTTTTCAGACTTCTTTGTGTTATTGTCCCTCAATTTTACAGCGATGCATTAGTTTAAAGTCTCAATGAACAAGTTTGTGGTGGTAACGTGACAAAAACACCATTAAAACTTTTGCAAGTGTGTTCTGTTTGTGATTGGTGAACGTAAAATGAATTGTTAGCAATCTGACTGCCGTCTCGGTCTTCTCGCCACAGACAACGGTTACTACTTCCCCTACAGCAAGCATTACCGGGAGAAACGTGAACGTGCCATTAGTCTGATAAAGGAAAACAAGCCGGGCTCAGACAATCGTAGGAGGAAGGACCCTGTGCTGCTGCTGCCCTGGTGGAAGGAAATTCTCGGCACCATCGTCTTCTGCATCGCTGCCACCACCTACGTCGTCCGCAAGTTCTTCCACCCTCCTGCCCCCGTGGCCTATGTGAGGGTAAGAGTTCACACCCTGACTTGCAGCTGTGTCTTCTTTAGGGGTCGCTCCCTCTACTGCGGTTGCTTTTTTTCCAGTGTCAGTAGAGGTCTATTCAATTCTTGCTCTCGTTATTTATTGATATATTAACTACCGGCTTTGGGGAATTTGCTTGGGAATTTGCTAAACATGGGTGTGTTCTCTATAAGTGCATGTGTTTAACATGTTTTTACTGTCCCCTGTCTGTCCATCACAGCAGCGGAAAGAGTCAGAGACACAATGCCAGACCGACAGCAAGTTTGACCTTGAAGTTGTTGAATCCAAAGAGGCGGTTGCCATGGAGAACCGCTTCAGTGAATATGTGTCCAGGTACTTCACTAATTAACTGCAGACCAGCGTGTCCCCATTTGTCATCTCTGTATGTTTCCGACGCCGAACTTATCTCAGCTCCCGCTGCTCTTGCTGGAGTTATTACCCCTCGCGGTTGAAAGCCTCACTTGTTTAAGGTGTAGCTACAGATTGAGCACTGTTACCATGGTGACCACTGGTCTTCTAGCCTGCTATGATAGGACAAAGCAGAGATAGGAGATAGGAGTCGTAGTAATATGCGATTGGGTAACTCAGCTGTTTGACATCAAATCAGAATGACCTTTGTCCACAACTCGCAGCAGCGGCTCCGCCCATTTCCATCTGGCACGGGTCATGGTGTCACGTTACATCACTGTCAAAATGCTTTCAGAAGTTTCTCACTTCTTCGTTCGGACATCCAGAATAAGATCAGCAGATATTGTTTGCAGGCTGGACACACATGCTGATCTGATGCTTGTTTATATAAATCCAACCTAAAACTAGTGTGATTAAGTTAAAGTAAATTAAAATCCTTTCCTTTAAAGCTGCTGCTCTTGTTCAGAGATCAGTGTTGCTGTCGAGCTTTCCTAAAATAAACGCGATGGCTGTTGCAGCAGCTGAGGCAAAAGGCAAACACAAGTCCAGATTATCAGGGAGGGGGACGGAGATCAGGAGCAACGGCCTGATTCACACGTGCTCTCACAACTCGGCCTCGAGTCCCCCCCCCCCCCCCCCCACACCACACACACAGACACACTTTTTTTCTGAGCTTTTAAAGAAACGGCTTCACAAAAGATGATTAATGACTAATCAAAATACATACTAGGCTGAATGCTAACACTTTTTGGCATTGACGAATAAGGTTCAGTTCGATTCAGTTTATTTATATAGCACCAATTCAAAACACATGTCATCTCGAGGCACTTTACAAGTCATTTCAATTCAATCATACATACAGTCCAAAAAGTTTTCAAGTTTTCTGTGTAAGGAAACCCAGCATATTGCATCCAGTCATCGACTTCCAGGATTCACTCTACCTGGACGAACGTGTAGCGACTGTAAACAGTCGTCTGCATTGTCGTTGACTTCACAGCAAGCCCTCATGCTGAGCAAGCATGTAGCGACCGTGGAGAGGGAAAACTCACCTTTAACGGGAATAGACCTCCAGCAGAACCAGAACCTGGGCTGGTACGAGCGGCCATCTGCCACAACCGACTGGGAGTTTGAGAAGACAGAGCAGAGACAGAGAATAACTGATGTAGTTTCTTTGTTAAAGAAAGTAAAAAGGTTCTGTCTCCATCTGAAAGCCCTCAGATAAATATCAGTTGATCACCCAGCAGGGCAGCAAATGAGAGTAGACTGTCCAGTGCAATATTGTGAAGATCTACACAGGCCAAAATGACGTCACACTCCTTCTTTGGCCTATACAGCAGAGGTTCTCCAGATGATCCATGGTAGACACATCTCCTCTTCAGCAACCCTGAGTCACTCTTCCCCAGTAGCCCCTGTTTGAATGTACGCTCACCCAGTCACTTACTGAAAGACTTCAGTGCCCTGAAACACCCAGCCTGGAGAGTATCTGCTTAAACTGTTTTTTAATCAAGTCTTGTCTAAGAAGTAATCAAGCAAATTTATAATTTTTCTCTAATAATATTTAGGCTACAACAGTTACACAGCTTTACACAGCCTCTGTAATTTTGGATGGATTAAGAAAATCCAATAATCAAATAAAAAGCTCAGCGAGTCGCTTAAAATTTACTCTGCTAAACATTTAGCTCTAGTATGAATCCATTGCTTCATGTCCACAGCTGCAACAGAACTGGACACCAACATAAACCATCATACACAATCTGAGATTAGATGTATCATTTTGAGCACGTCCAGAATATTACATCTCAAACTCCATGAGTGTTAAATTGATCATAAACATAAATAAACGAGGACCAATGTCATTCTGTTTGTGATTTTTTTTTTTTTTTTTTTTTTTTTTTAGATCAGAACTTTCCATCTTATCAGTCTGGTGCTTTGAAATGCTGATTGCTGCTGTTCTTCCTGAACATTTGAGGGATTTAACAGTGTTTTCAGTATTATACCATGAATTTTCTTGGCCAAAATTATAATGGAATATAGGGGAAACCTTTACTGATTATTTTCCAATGATATCAGGTTGAGCTAGTGTTTCATTGATAATCTAAACAGTCTAGCATCCAAAGAGAGCCTCTGCTTGTGGTTAGCAGGTTGTAATTCCTACCCTGTTAATCACTTTCATCTTCTTAAAAAGCTGTTCTGAAAACAAAGAAGTCTGAGCTCATTCTCTGTAGAACTGCCCAGTGATTGGACGATTTTAGCCTCTTGAAGTTGCGTGATTCTTCTTTGCACAGGAATAACCCACGTGTGTCTCCCCTCCCAGGTACCTGACAGACTTCGAGCCCGTGCAGTGCCTTGGCCGAGGGGGTTTCGGTGTTGTCTTTGAAGCTCGCAATAAAGTGGACGACTGCAACTACGCCATCAAAAGAATCCGCCTCCCCAATAGGTAGCGGCTCTCGCTGGCTTCCTTGCTGGAGGCTATTGGCGTTCCCTTTAGCTCTGTTTTCTTTAAAGCTGTTAAAGCCAGTTATGTAAGCTGCATACTTGCCTACTTGTTAAACACAGAAAACCACTCAAAGCCTTAACTGGCGTTTTGAAACCAATATTAGCTGTGCATTTATTATTTATTTATACAGACAAGCATGGATATTTAATGTTGAGCTGATGCTGCTTTGCTTCTCTTTGCTTTTTAACACTTGTGGACTGATCTGTGTTGGTCTTTTAATTACAACCCCCTTCAAAAGTATTGCAACAGTGAAGGCAATTCCTTTCGATTTGCTTTTGGCTGCAAATATCAAAACATGAATATGAGACAAGAAAAAGACATGTAACTGAATACTGCTTGTTGTTGCCCAGATTGGTCCTGTCACCATGATCATTTAAACAAAACAAATATGGAGCTGAATGTTTGTTCTCATTTGGATTTGGCCTTTGCAGACTTTATTTATGGTTAGAGCTGCAACAACCAAGAAAACCAGAGAACGTGTGTGAGGAAAGAACAAGCAGTAGCAATTCTAAAGCGGAGAGAAGATGAAAAATCTGAGCTATTGCATAAATACTGCCAATATCTGCTGCATTGTTAGGAATGTACGGGAGAAGAAAAGCCCCTAAGTAACAGATGTTGAATGGGTTGACCAGTGAAAACATCAAGTTAAGTTTATTTGTACAACGCATATCAGCAACAAGGTAGTTCGAAGTGCTTTACATGATACAAACATAACACAATACGCAAACAAAAAAGTGCATTACAGTGACAAATAAAAGAGATGTAATGAAAAAATGCAATCCAGACTAGAATGACTAATCTTCCAGTGATTATTGATCAAAGATGGCTCTAAACAGATGGGTTTTTAAGCCTTGATTGAAAGGAACTCAGTGTTTCAGCAGTTTTGCACTTTTCTTGAAGTTTGTTCCAGATTAAAGAAGCATAAAAACAGAATGGTGGTTTTCATGTTTGGTTCTGTTTCTGGGGACGTAGAGTAGACTTGAACCAGAAGACCTGAGGGGTCTGGAAGGTTGATATGACAACAGATCTTTAATGCATTTTGTTGCTAAGTCATACAGTGATTTTATAAACTAATACAAGTATTTTGAAGTCTATTCTCTGAGCTACAGGGAGCCAGTGTAAGGACTTTAGAACTGGGGTGATGTGCTCCACTTTACTTATCAGCAGCTGATGACAGAACAAATGTAGAGCTTTAAAGAAAAACCACAACTTCAGAGGGCAGGTGTGACGGTATCACAGTCTACTGTTTGAAGACTTTTGTATGGACCAAAGTCCAGAGGCTAAGTCACAGGATGCAAAGAACTCATTGGCAAGATCAGAAAGGCCAGACTAGACTATACCTAGAAGCAGAGACGAGCCTCAACCTTCGAGGACAAAGTTTGATGGACTGCTGAGACAAAGATGCACCTTTGCCCAAGTGTTCAGGTTTGGAAAAAGAGATGATCTGCTCAAGATGTCAAACATACAAGATCACCTTTGAAACACAATGGAGGTAATATCATGGCGGGTCCTTGCATGCCTTGTTCTTCACCGATGATGTAACACAGGATGGCAGTGGCAAAATGAAATCAGAAGTCAACAGAAATATTTTCCTTGATGAATTAGCAGCCCAAGTGAGTGGGGGGGACGCTTCATCATGCAGCAGAGTAATGACCCAAAAGAGCTCAGAGGCAATAGGTGGAAAGGTTTTGGACTGGCCAGGCTAATCACCAGACTTGAATCCCATAGAGCAGCGTTTTTCAACCCTGCTCCTCAAGTCACACTGCCCTGCATGTTTTAGATATTTCACTGCTTCAGCACACCCGATTTCAATTGATGGACTGAGTAACAGGCTTTTGTTAAGCTGCAATCATCTGAATCAAGTGTTTTAATGCTCAAAAACATCTAAAACACGCAGGGCTCTGTGCCTTGAGGAGCAGTGTCCAAAAAACACAGCCATAAAGCAGCAGCTTACCTGCTGAAGAGAAAAGTGTAAGGGACATCTGCAGTGAAAAACACCAGGAAAGAAAACTGAAAAGGTTTGGTTGTCACTGAGTTGATCCAGCAATTGCCAGAAAAGGATTTACAGCTAGATATAAAGGTTTATTCGTTCCAAACTATATATAAGTTTTATGTTTCAGTACCTTAGATGGCATAAAAATGTTGTTTTCTTTGGAGTTTTGAATCAGATCATGATGTAAATACCTGGAAACAGATGCTGAAATGTATTCCTGATGTCTTATGTTCAACTGTAGATGTCAAACCGGAACGCTTACAGTCTGCAGCTCAAATGAAGAAAACTGCCCTACTGTTTCCACACTTTTGAGGGAGAATGGATTTCCGTCCTATGTCCTTAATGACCTTAGTAACACTAAAGGGCTTTTGAAACTCTTGCAATATAAAAATAAGCTTCATTTCAGGCTTTTACTGTTCTTCTTTTGCAATGTCCTAAATAGTTTTTAGTGTGAGCTGCAAAAATAAAAGCGTTTATTTGAAATCAGTTTGGTCTCCTTTTGGACCAATAACTTCCCGAAGGACTAGATACCCAGCTTCTGTAAGATGGATGTGGAAAAACTCCAGCCTCATGTTTTGTTTGCGTCATCCAGGGAGCTGGCCCGTGAGAAGGTGATGCGGGAGGTGAAGGCCCTGGCAAAGCTGGAGCACCCAGGGATTATCCGTTACTTCAACGCCTGGCAGGAGAGCCCCCCTGAGGGCTGGCAGGAAGAGATGGACCAGAGGTGGCAGAAGGATGCCAGGTTAGATGGGGGAGGGGCTTGATTTCACAGCGGCCCTATGAACTCTGGGAAGGTTTGATTGTCCTCCAGGTTCTGGATAAAAATAGAAAAAGAAGCTTTGTTCATAACTTTTTTTCAGAATGTTTCATCCATCTGTCCTTCCTCCCTTGTTTGTTTACTTTAAGGTTTTGTGGCCATAGGGGCCTTTATTGGAAGTGGGGGATGAAATGCGTCAAAGGTCCACGAAGACGAGACTCAAACTCTTTTTTTTCTTTTCTTTCTTTTCCTGCCTTTCTCCCTTGCCTCCCCCCTTTTCTCTCTTCCTTTTTACCCTTTATGTTCCCGTCATTTAATTTTTATAAAACAATCGATTTTGAACACTTATGGATCTCTATTGATTTGAAAGAAATCTAGCCTTCCAAAATGCACTAAATATAATCAAAATTTCATTTCGACTGAATGATTTCACATTTTAAAATGAATGTTTTCTTTCTCTTTCAGTACCACTGACTGGCCAGTAAGCATTCTTGACCACATGGAGGTGCTGTCATTCAAAGTACCGGTGTCGCCTGCCTCTGGTCCTGAAGGAGATACCCTGGAGGCGTCTGTCGATGCTCAGGCCCTCCTCTCCACCAGCAATAACGTCGGCTTCAGCGAGCTGTCCTTCCAGCCGCTGCTCGGCCACGACAGCCTGATGTCTGAGAGGGACAGCCAGGCCGACCCCGACGCCTCAGACACCCCTAACTCGTTCGAACTCTGCCCTCCACGTGGGCCCAGTGACTGCACTTCTTCATCCTTTGACATCGTGTTTGAGGACTCTGGCTGTGATCGAGATGCAGATGCGGACACGGACTCAGGTGCGAGCGCAGCCAGTCCCAAAACATTGACTGAGAAGAAAACGTGTTCTTCTTCACCCACCGGACAGGAGGAGCCTGTCCCACCGTCTTCCTCTAGTCCTCCTCGACCAACCTCGCTCACCTTGGCTATCCCTGCAACTCCACCAACCCAACGCTTCCAGCCTTCCCCAAAGGTTATTAAACATTTAGCTCTGTACTCAAATTTGTATTCACGTGAAACCTGTACACTTATGGTGTCTTCCAGAACAGGACAGATTTTCAGACATTTCCATTATTTATAATGAAAGCGACATAATACACCATGTGTGAGAGAACAGTCGCTGTAATAACACGAGGGTAAAGTGGTTAGGGAGTTACAGTTTAAACGGTCTTCAACATCTTATATTAGTGATTAGCATGGTTAGCATTGTCACAGAACCAGTCTGTGTGTATTCCCTGGAGAATGTAGACCCTCAACTTTGAGACTTCTATAAAAGGGATCAAATTAAAAACTTTACTGTAACACATTCAGCGTTCCTGTTATCTGCCTAAACTCTTGCTCTCTCGCAGTATGATTGAACGGTAGCTTCTTTTTTCTTCGTCTTTCTTTTGATGTGGTTGCAGCTTAAGTTAACACTAAAAGTGTGAAATGCGTTTCAGAATGTCCTTGAACATGCCCCTCGTACCTGCAGGTGTACCTGTACATCCAGATGCAGCTCTGTCGGAAGGAGAACCTGAAGGACTGGATGGCTCAGCGTTGCCTGCCGGACCAGAGGGAGCTCAACCAATGTCTGGACATCTTCCTGCAGATCGCAGAGGCTGTCGACTTCCTGCACAGCAAGGGTCTCATGCACAGAGACCTTAAGGTAAAAGCATCCGAGATCTGGGCCGTTGAAGACAAAATTGCTTGTGGTCGTCATAATGTGAACGTGAAGCACCCTCTCTTCTGAAAGATGAGTTGTAGAATGAACTTATCAGTCATGTGTCTTGTTTAATGGTTCCTCCAGCCTTCCAACATCTTCTTCACCATGGATGATGTGGTGAAAGTGGGGGACTTTGGTCTGGTGACCGCTATGGACCAGGAGGATGACGAGGACGAGCCAAGTGTGTTGACACCCGCCCCACTCCTCACCCGGCACACTGGCCAGGTCGGCACCAAGCTCTACATGAGCCCTGAACAGGTGAGGGAATCATGCATGAAATGTTCTCTGTCAAGTGATTGTGTTCCAAAACACAACTAAGAGATTAAAACTGCTGTGTTTTTGATTTTGCAGCTCTCTGGTAACTCGTACTCTCATAAAGTGGACATTTACTCGCTGGGTTTAATTCTGTTCGAGCTGCTGTATCCCTTCAGGACGCAGATGGAGAGAGTGAGGGTGAGTCAACAAAACACATGGACTTGTAACTCTCTCCTGATTTTGGGCCGAAGAGCTTTGAAGAAGTATTCCTACCTGTTAAAGTTTTTCACATTTTGTCATGTTGCAACAGCAAACTTCAATGTATTATGTTGAGATTATAGACATAAATAAAGCTATGCGTAATTGTGAAGTGAACAGAAAACAATACGTGGTTTTTAAATCTCTTGCAGAGGGACATTTATATGTATTCGTCACCTTTACTCTGATACTTCTAAATAAAACCCAGTGCAAGAGTTGTATAATATAACCTCAGTATAAATCTAGCTGAGTTTTTTTTTTTTTGAGAATATAAATGGATAAACAACATCATGAAGACCAGGGAGAAGTTTAAAGTAGGGTTAGGTAATAAAAGCAATATCACAAATTTAAAACAGCACTAAGAGCACAGAAAGAGGAAAAAATATGGCAAACCTACCAAGAAGTTTCTGTCTGCCTAAACTGACCAGCTGGGCTAGCAAAGCCTTAAGCCTAGTTTAGACTTCTCCAAGTTAGCACTCGCATGCACACGTATTGACCGAGATGTTTTCCTTTTATACTTCTCCGTTGTTTAGAGGTAATTTCCCACCAGGACAGCAGGGGGTGCAGACCTGTTCTGGCGGGTCAGCCTACCATTGCAGTGACCTCTCCGGTCGAAGACAGTTTTTTTTACGTCAGCTTGTTAAACGCACATACACTCAAGGAGCAATGGCCGACAGAGAGCGAGTTTTGATTGAATTGGAAAACTTTTTACTAGAAGGGCAGCTCATACAATCCTCTAAAAACACATATAAATAAACAAACACACTAGTCTGTTCTGTTGTTCTCTACACGTCCTGGTGTTCAATATCGCCCAAAGACCATATTAGATAAACTGGCTTTCCATAATAAAGCATCTAGTGCCCAAAAACTGCATTGACTACTAATCACATCGACTATAGAGCACCGTTCTGGTAAAATGATCTGTGGCTGATGTTGGGCTGACCAATCACAGACGTGCGCTCTCCGTTGCGTTCGACGGATGGTTAAAAAATTGGGCTCTACTCCGTGCGTCCTTGCATGAGTGACGGAGAGCCCTTGTGTCAACAGATAATGTCTCTGCACCTCCGCTGATTTAGGCCTGTTATAAAGTAGTGGTGGTCAATGGTAACTCTGGAGGAGCTGCATAGAGCCACGGCTCAGGTGGGAGAATGTGTAAAACATTTAGTTGTATGCTCCACAAATCTGAAAATCGATTACCAGCACTATAAGTCAGAGCAAAGACCAACAACACAAACATCTTTCTGGAAATAAAAAAAAACCTTACAGTGGATCAAAAAATAATAAACAAGATCGTTGAAGAAAGCTCGCAATTTAAAGGAAACAGTTTAATATGATTTATTCAGTGAAGCCCTTGATGTTTACTGTTGTGTGAATCTAAAATGCTTTTCTTTGTAACAAGGGTCTGTCTCTGCCCTCTCAGACACCATTTCAACAGCTTGTAATTTCAAGGAACAAATATCATGGTGATCCCATGTTAAACATGAGAGATCTCTCATCTTTATTACAAATACTACTTTTGTGTTCAGAAATCTTTTGTAGTTTTACTAATACACAAGAAGCCGCAGATCGTTTCAATAAATATGTCACATAAAGTATTTAGTGAAGCAAATAATTGCATTTCTTGATTTAAAAAAGTGTTCTGTCTGGGGGGTTCAGCAAAACCTTCCCTGCAATCATAGCACTACACTGAGCACAACTCGAACGTTAGAAATTACCTGAGAGGACGAATGTTGAGGTGGGGTGTAACAGTCAGCCCGACTAGGGGAGCTTTGAAAAGTCTCACAAATAGACCTACTAAAAGACCCTGCTATAGTCGGGTCACTGGATAAGATGTGTCAGTGTTTAATGACACATCTTTTGATAATGAGGGACATTTAGTAGCTGGTCTTGTAGACTTGTAGGGCTTGGGTTGATTGCCAGATCTTCCTGTGATTGGACGTGTAGCAGAAATGGGTTTACCTAGCACATATTAAAGAAAGAAAGAGAGTTCTGGTTTATCTTTTTTTCTCCTGCACCATGCACCCATCAAGTTGCTTTAACGTCAGAGTTGTACGCAATGACCAGTTTATTTGAACCACTCAACAAATCTGGCCTTTATGGAACAGTGGCAAGAAGGAAGCAGGTGTTGAAATAAAAAACCTTACGAAGCCCTCTTCGAAATTTGCCACAAACCATGTTGAGGACACAGCAAACATGGCGGAAATGGATATTGAAGGCTGTGTGTGGCAGACAACTGTCATACTGAAGACGCCATTGGGATGGTAGTGGCAGCATCATGCTGTGGGGAGGCTTTTCTTCAATAGGGACAGTGAAGCTGGCCAGTGTTAATAGGGAAATGCAAGCTAAATTCAGGGTATGCAGACTGGAAGAAAAGCCCTTGGATTTGGCTCAGGGGTGGAGGTTTGCCTTCCAGCAGGACAGCAACCCTAAACATACAACCAGACTTCCAATGGAATGTTTCAGATCAACCAATACTCATTTGTTAGAATTGTCCATTTAAACTCCAGGCCTAAATCTAACTGAGAATCTGTGGCTTAAAATGAGTAAACTCAAGTCACCATCCAAGGCTGATGAACCCTGTGCTGTTTTGCAAAGGAGAATAAGCAAACACTTCAGTCTCAATGGTGTTCAATTAATTATTAATTGAAACTGCTCACCACTTTTTACTTTATTTAAACAAAAAGTAATAGTTTTCCTTCCATTTCACTGTTATGTGCAACTCTTTGTGTTCTAGAACGTAAAACTTCATTAAAATACGTTGAGGTTTGTGGTTGAAATGTGAAAAAAAAGTTCAGACATTCAAAATGTCAAAGATTCTCAATTAAAATTGTTAGGATCTATAAGAGCAACATGTTTAAGACAGCGGACATATTTACATCTTGAAGGGATTTATTATTTTTACTCCCTCTGTGTTGACTAAATATTAATGGGGGTAATGATGAGTTTCCATCCATCCAACCCTATGCAGGGTTACGGGGGGCTGGTGCCTATCTCCAGCAATCAACGGGCGAGAGGCGGGGTACACCCTGGACAGGTCACCTGTCCATCGCAGGGAATAATGAATATCTTCTTGGAAATGCTAACTGTCAGATCGTGGAAAACCATTCCTTTTACAGTACTGATGGATAGAGTCATGAAGCCTTTGTCTTTGTAACAAAGAAGCTGATGAGCCATCAGGGCAGCTCCACTCACAGGTGTTTACCTTCTTTCCTTTCAGACGCTCACAGAGGTGAGAGCACTGCGCTTCCCAGAGGTTTTCTCCAAAAACAACGCTCAGGAGGTGAGTGATCATCTGCTGCCACCCGGTGGCTACAAATACAAATAACATCCGTATTAGTGGATTGGTTTTGTGGAGGCTGAGTACAACCGACAAAATACTGAGTTGAGAGATTTTTTTTCCCACGATGATATCAGATTTAAATGACCTGTCCACAACGATCTAATTATTATTTTACCTCCTAAAGCACCGAATGAAAAGTCACATTTAGTAAGAAAATTTTTATATCCATCCAATTTGATGCTTTAAGTGTTGAATATTTCTGTTGGTAAAATATATCACTTACATTTTCTTTTTTTCTTAAAAAAAAAAAAGTTTTCATTGTTGATTTCGACACTGACTACATCTAACCAAGTGTTGGTGTGTTCTTAGTGAAGCTGTTTACTTTGCTTAACATAATCCTCCAGGGCAATCTGTGATTCTCAGACACTTGAAATGCCCCCCATACACTCCACTCTGGTCAGGTCTCTGCAACCTTTGAAATTCAAAGAAGCCTTTTTGTTGTCAGTTCAGCTAAATAAAACTCCTTTAGAGCCGCAAATAATTCACGACCTTTCGGAAAAAAGACGACGTTTAATTTTTGAGAAATATCTACTGTAGGAAATGTTGTCATTTTTACAGAACCACCACTTTATTTCTATTTTCAGGTTTTAAAAAAGAGAAAAACACAACATACTTGCAGAGTGGATGGATAAAACCCAACATAAAAAAAAAGTACATTGTTTCCAATCTGATGAGAAGATGATCTAAATCTAAAAACATTACTGGTACTTTTAGTCTCATTCTATTGTGGAAGTTCAGTAGAAAAAACATAATTAAATTAAAAAAAAAAAAGTTAACTGCTAAAGTCTGCTTTATTATTATATACGTGTTCAGAAATATTTGTGGATTCTTTATCATTTGTAACCAAAGTTAAGATACAGACCCGCAGGTCGCTGACCCCTGCTTTGAGTACAGTTGTTAATGCTTTCGTTCAGCCATATGATTACTTGCAAAAGCTTTGATACCCCTTGAACTTTTTTTGCAGTTTGTCTTTTCTGACCAGAGTACCCTCTTTCAAGGTTTTTAAGTCCCCTACATGGCTCAGAAAAAACTTTAATCAGGGCTTCTTAGGACTTCATTTCGACAGTTGCTTTCTTCTTTCTACTCCTCCGTAAAAGCCAGATTAATGCCATCAGCAGATTCTCCCATCTGGGGTGTGGATCGCTGCAGCTCCTCCAGAGTTAACTGGCCTGTCAGTTTAGGTTTGCAGTTGTACACCACTTTGTCACATAAAACGTTGGCCCCTGTTTTGTTGTTTGTGGTTGTAATGTGACAAAATGTGAAATAGTTCAAGCAGCGTGAAAACAAAATGTCTCAAACGTTTTGAATAACAAATATCTTGGGTTCTCTGTTAACAGCTGAGTATGGTCCGCAGCATGCTGTCGCTGAGCCCTAGCGAGCGTCCAGAGGCAGCGGACATCACTGCCATGTCGCTCTTCCAGGAGCTGGAGCTGCCCTGCCGGCTGGCCGTTAGGCAGCGCTCCCGCACCTACAGCTCATCTTCGATGGGCCGTCCTTCACGACAGACATCCTCCAGCTGAAAACCCATCAGTAGAACCTGCGATCCCCGGCTCTGTTCGCCTCACAACTCTCTGTCCGCCCACAGAAGAAGCCCCTACTGGTTATCGTCACTTCGTGATCTAAGAATAGCAACAATAACTTTTAAATGTAGACAATATCTTCCAGTTACTCTAGAAAACGTGTCATTTATTGTTCATGCAGCAGTATACTATCCAGCTCTCCCCCTTAAGAGAGGAAGGTTTTCTCAAAAGTGGATGGATTTGCAAAAAATGTCTCTTTTGGGTATTTCAACAAACTCTGACTAACCGAAGGGCAGCCTGTACTGCTTTCAGCCAGCTCTACGTAAACCTGCCCAGTGATTTCTCTGCAGTGTTCACCTGTGATTTCTCTGTAGAAACTGACACTTTCTTTACTCCAACATGGCAGACGAAATCCTCCTAGATGCTGAAGTCAGTGACAACGACGCAAAAAAAAAAAAAAAGATCTGGTGAAAACCTGCTGCTTGCTCCCAACATTGAGCCAGTGTTCACTTCAATCACACATGCTACACCTCAGGTATCAAAACCAAGGGGACACTCCAAAGGGGCCTTTGATGCTTGTGTGAACACTAAGTGGTGTTCTGACACACAGTTTGCCTGATTTGGGAGACCAAAAAAAAAAAAAAAGAGACCATCTTTTTTTCATGATCATTTTTTTAATAAGAGGAGATGTTGTATTGCATAAAAAGGAGCTTGAGTCCTGTCCATCAGATGTGATTTGCCTTTAGAAAGGGGCTGTTTGCCCTCTGAGTGAATGCTGAGCCTCGGGCTCATGTCTTTTTGCATGTATCAGACAGGAAAATGAAGGAATGAATGTAAGTTGTTTTTTGTTTTTTTTATCTTAAAGCCAGTACTTTTCTCTGTGTAAATTTTCCAGATTGACTTCGAGGTGCTCAATCCTTTTCTAACACCTCTTCTTTACTATCTGTACATAGTTGAAGACAAAACCTTGTTTATACTCTTTTTTTTTTTTTTTTTTTTTAGTTTGACCAATGTTGTACATATCGTAAGGCGCCATTGCTTGTAAAAGGCTAATTTTTTTTCATATTGACCTGTAAGATAGTGTGATATACTGTGAGAGATGAAACAAAGAGGAGGTTCGCTCTTTGCCATTAATGGATAGCTGAATGTTACAGTGTGACCCCACCCCCCCGGAACCAGACAACGGCGGTCACCTCTTTGAAATTATTCTCAGTGTTTGTTTTCATACGTTTTGGGGAACCAAGTGGAGAGCTTTGCCTTCCTTTTTAAAAAACAAAAACAGGAGAGCTTGCAGGACCTACAGTGCCATTTGGAAAGACGGCTAAGTGTACTTAGCCGTGTACTTAACTCTCCTCATATTATGGATTATCTTTGCTGTTGTGATTCAACAGCCTCCTGCCGGGGGGTTCCCTCCTGAAACACACACAACTATAGATCCGCTGATCACGCTTTTCCAAGCCGATGGTAATACTTTTGATGGGTTGTGTTGTGTATATGGTTACGATAACAAACTAAATCACCTTTGTAGAGATGCACCAAAAAAATCGGATGGAGATCAGAATCTTTCAGCGTCACAGGCCAATCAAAAACTCAAAAATCTGATGTTTGTCAAATGACTGAACACACCATACATAATCATTAGCAGTTTGTGATAACCATAACACTACTCTGTGTGGATGTTGTTACCATAACACTACTCTGTGTGGATGTTGTTACTGTGGGAAGAAGACCCTTAAGTTTGTTATTTTCAGAGCCGATGAAGTGTTATAAAAAGAAAAAGGTAAAAAAAAAAAAAGGTTCAGTTGGGCTGCTACAACAGAACTAGATTTCAGTGAGTTCTGGTTGTTGCATTCCTACTTTTGTTTTGTGGCAGCATTTTATTTATTTTTTTAGGTGTGAAAATGGATTCAGAAGTCAGATCTCAGAGTTACCAGTCAAAAAAGAATAAGGCAATCAAAATAAAACAGTAAAAATTGCTGATCAATTTTTGTATCTCATTAAACCTGTGGCTTAATTACTGTCGTGAAAATGTAATGTTTAAATGCATAAAATGAGGGAAAATACATTAGGACCTATTAGCTTTTATGGCTAACTACAGCTAGCATCATAACAAATGGCAAATCCCACTGACCTGATGCCAACACTCTAGACTTAGGTGTAACATGCTTTCCAGATCCAACTTCTGACTTTTAATACAGATTGAACACTGACCATGTATAAAATGTAGGGGGGGGGAATTGAGTTAGTTGTTTTAAATCTAAAACTGAAAGAATTAGTAGATGGTCCTAGTTTATCAACTGAAGCATTTGTTCAAAACCTTTGTCTGATTTTAATTCATTTATTTTTATATCTACATCCAAAAAAGTGGATTAAAGTGACTGGATGCATTTGCAAACCTTAAGTAGTGGGAATTCCTAGTTTTGTAATAAATGGGGTAAAAAGAAATCTGATCTCTTGTGGCTAGATCGGTGCATCTCTACAAAGAAACAAGCCAAATCCTATGAGTTCTGCAGCTCTCCTGTGTCGCAGGAATACAGCATTTACATGAAGAAAGTTGGTACTGTTTTTTGTTTTTGTTTTTTTTTCTCCGCTCCGTCTGTGGGGAACCTGGACCTGATAATGGTTATGTAATCCACAAGGCCTTTGTTTTTATGTGCTGGAAGAGTCCCATGACCTGTTTGGAACTATACACAAACTGTTAATTGTAGTTGTGCTTTCTATGATTGTACTTTTCTAAAGATTTCTTCGTTTTTCACGAGTGCAGTTTTTTTTTTTTTTTTTTTTTATTCAGCAGGGTTTTTAGATTACGTTAGTCTTGACTGTGTCAGAGAGAGGAATTCAAACCGATGTAAGTTCATTCATTCACCCGCTCAGCTTACAGAGGATGCGTCATTGTTGTAAAATCATCAGTTCACTCTTCGCATCTTTAAACAAAGCATCCTCCCACCCTCTTACAAGTGGAAGCTGGAGGGTTATGAAGCGATTTAGCCTCACCGTATCAAACCCTTCAGGTATGACTTTTGTAGGCTACTGAGATCCTTTTATGACATGACATTTTCCAATTGCCCTGGAAGGTCTGGAAACGTCTTTTTATCAGGAGTTATTTCCGGAGTCGATTTTGCTCCAAAGACATGTTGGATAAAAGGAAAAACCTTCACATCCTTATTCACCTACATTAGTAAATACTGTATCATCTTTGTATACTGACTCCAGCATTACTGATAAGTGTATTATCAGAGTCTATAGATTTTTATTTTTTTTTTGTTCAGTCAAACCAAGAAAATGTGATTCCATCATTGGTTTTCCCTCCTCGATTGTATTCTGAAAGCTGTTTTCTCAACTGAAAATGAATCCCATTTTGTGTCTCAGGTCTCTGGCTGGACATGCAGATGCTTGACCTCTGTGCACCTGTCCCATTTCTCCATCCATGTTGAACTGTAAATATGTAGATTTGGTTTATTTATGTTTCGTGGTTGTGATCAATCCTTTGTGGGTTGGTGTTATATTGAGCGCTTCATGCTATGGAGTGCATTGGAATACGACTTCTTATAAGTCTGAATTTAATAAACTGTTCTATATAATTTTCACAGTTGTGTGTCATCAGTTATTGGCAGGTTAAGGTTCTGACAAAGTGGCAACCAAGTACTTCCTTTAAATATCAACCATGCTCTTTAAGTATATTTGGCACAATTTTGGCCCATGTTTTCTTTGTGTATTTTATTGTGGTAGAGAAAAATCTTTGGAGGAGCTACAGAGCTGCTCAGATGAGACCAAAAGGTAATTTAATAGAAAATTCAGAATCTTTGGTGAGACTTAAACATTTGTTTTCAAAATTCCTCTCCATCAAGTCTTACTAAAGCTTTGGCTATCCTGCAAAGAAATAAAAATGGGCAACATTTTCAAAATTTCAGTCTCTAGATGTCCAAAGCTGGAGGAAGGATACCTCAAAAGACTTGCAGCTGTAACTTCTACAAAATATTCGCTCATGGATGCTTAGTACAAATGCACACTACTCTTTTCAGGTTTTTATGTGTAAAGCCCCATATTTTCTTTCATTTCACATTATGTACTACTTTCTTTTAGTGTATCACATAAAACCTAGAGGTTATGAATCTAACCGCGCTTCTCACATTAACATGAGCTCCTCGCTACTGGTAGAAATACTGACTCCCAGATTTCCAAACGTGGCTGTTTAAAAACAGCAATTGTCAAACTTATAAAACCTAGCAAATGTATCAGAGGAAGCCCAGTATACAGCTGCACACACATCCTGGATAGAGAACCCTTTATAAAGGGCCCACAAGGACGCAAGCCCTCTATCAACATGTACCAGCCAGGGATCAAAGGAACAGCACTAGGCTGGTTTAAATCACATTTGTCAGACAGATTTCAGTTTATTCATGTAAATGATAAATCCATCCATCCGTTATCTGTACCCGTCCATCTCCAGCAGTTCCCAGTCCATCACAGGGCAACACGGAGACACACAACCATGCACGCACACACTCATACCTAAGGGCAATTTAGAGAGACCAATTCACCTAACGGTCATGTTTTTGGACTGTTGGAGGAAGCCGGAGTACCATGAGAGAACCTACGCATGCACAGGGAGAACATGCAAACTCCATGCAGAAAGACCCCAGGCTGGGATATAAACCTGGGCAAGGCAACAGTGCTTAATGATACTTCTTCACACAAAGGTTACTTGTGGAGTGCCAAAAGGTTCTGTGCTTGGACCAATTTCTATTTTATATATATATATATATCTATCCAGTCAGTTAGGTAGATTACAGGCATGTCTGGAATACATAAAAACATGGATGACTAAACGTTTTGCTTTTAAATTCTACAAAACAGAAGTTGCTGTCTTTGGACCAGAAGCTCTAAAAAAGAAACTGCTTAGTCAATCACTTTATCTGGATGGCATTAAATTGGCCACCAGTAATAACGTAAAGAAGCTCTGCGTTATTTTTGACCAAGACATGACATCCAATTCCAATATTAAACAGATTTCTAGGATCATCGTTCACCCCTGGAATATTGCTAAAATTAGAAAAATCCTGTCCAGGAGTGATGCTGAGAAACTAGTCCATGCATTTGTTACCTAAAGCCTGGACTACTGTAATTTTTTACAGTTGGAAAGTCCATAAAATGCAATTAAAAGCCTTCAGTTGATCCAAAATGCTGCAGCAAGAGTTCTGATGAATATTAAAAAGAGAGATCACATTTCTCCTGTTTTAGCTTCCCTTCATTGGCTCCCTGTTAAATCCAGAATAGAATTTAAGATCCTTCTTCTTACATACAAAGCCCTTAATAATCAAGCTCCATCATACATCAGAGATCTAATGGTTCCATATGTTCCTAACAGAGCCCTTCGCTCTCAGACTGCAGGTTTACTGGTGGTTCCTAGGATTTCTAAAAGTAGAATGGGAGGCAGATCTTCTTTTAGTAATCAGGCAGACACCCTATCTACTTTAAAGACCCGTCTTAAAGCTCTCCTTTCTGGTAAAGCTTCTAGTTAAAAATGAGAACCAACCCAATATTTAAACTGTAACCGGATGCTTCACACTTAGCGTTACACCAGAGTACTGGTTAACCTCAACCTTTTTGTGTGTAAAAACATTATTTTCCAGATTTCCCACAGAGTGAGAAGGGTTTAAGAGAGACACCTCTCCACCTTCTTGGACAGCAGTGTCTTATTTACTGCCCTTTTTTTCCACAAACGACAGTGTGCAGATGCACTCACACTCACCTGCTGTTAATGCTAAGCAAGCTCTGCACTGGTGGCAGCATGGATCTGTGCTGTACTCAAGAAGATGAGATCTTGGTGTGCTGTTGGAGACTGGTTAAAAAGCTTTTTTTTTTTTTTTTTTACAGCAGATGAATTGTCCTGCATGTGAGGATAGTTTGATGATACATGATGATGAAGGTATGCTTTCCCACAATTATTTCAAGCACAGGGATTCCAGCTGGAGAGCTTCAGCTGGCTTAAAATACTGTATGATTAAAGTGAAATGAAAAAAGTTGATCGCTTTGTACAAGGGTAAAAAAAACAGTTAAAAAATTTCTGTTGTTCAAAAGTTTACAGGTCACAGTATTGTATCACTGTCAGAACTTTCAGTCATGAATGTGATTATGCAGTATTCAGTGCTATCAGAGTATCCCCCCCCCCCCTTGAAGATTTCAATTAAATTTTCAGATCAAAGTAAAATAAAAAAAATGCAGCTTTAAATGATTTTTTATTATAGGAAAAAAAGCTTTCCAAACCCACGGCCCTGTAAACTTAGCAACCTGTATATGGAGCCACATCCTACTTGCTGTGAAAACTTAGGAGTCTTTTACAACACCGTGGGGAAATGTCGGATCATTGTCCTGATGCATAATCCAAACGCGCTTGAATTTGAGCTCACAAACTGACGGCCGAGCATTCTCCTTCAGGGTCTCTCTCTACAGAGCAGATTTCATGGTTCAGTTCACGTTAGCAAGTTATCCAGGTCTTGAAAAAGCAAAAAAAAAAAAAGTCTCATAATCACACAGCTGTCACGATGTTTGACTGTCTCTTCTTTTTCTGAGATGTGGCGGTTTTACACCGGATGGAACAGGACACGTTGGAAAGTTTCCCTTTTTCTCCCAAATGTCTTAGGGATCACCAGTACGTTTTTGTTTGTATGTTTGGGGAAATTATCTTTTTAGTCAGTAGTTATTTTGGCCTTGGACCTCTCCCATGGATGCCATTTTTGCCCGCTCTTTTTTGTTAAAACCTTAACTCTGATATTAACTGAAGCATTTGAGGTCTGCAGAGCGTTACATGTCATTCTACGTTCTTTTCTGTCCTTCTGGATGAGTCGTCAACGAACTCTTGGAGTAGTTCTGGAAGGAAGGTTCACCGCTGTTTCGTGCTCTCTCCATTTGTGGTTGAAGGAGGACCCGAATGCAGATACTGAGTAAACTAGATGTAGTTAATGACAAAATGGGGAACTCACGGTCAAAAACTGAAGGGTTCACAGGAATCTGAGTCGTGGGGTACAGACGAGGAACCAGGGGAGAACAAAGAAAACCAGGGAGCTTATATACACTGAGCAGGGATGAGAACTGAACCGATTAGGGACAAACTGATGCAGGTGAGAAGGAGAGAGCAGGGGAAGGTGATTAGCAGCTGGACAGGGAAGCAGAATGGCAGGGGGACGACAGAGAAGGAAAACAAAGGCATTAACAGAAGAGAAGACTGGACAGAACATGATTCTAAATGAGAAAAGGAGGAATTAACTCCAATATAACTAGAATGAAAGAGACTGAAGTGAAACTTTCTCTTGCTTTATTGTGTATCATGTGTTATTGTGTATCATGTATAATGTGTGTTTCATGCTAATTTCCTACTTTTACTTTTAATTTCCAATGTTATATTCCATGTTTGTTTGTTTTGTTTTTGTTTTTAAAGCACCTTGAATTACCCTGTTGTTGAAAGTGTGCTATACAAATAAAATTGTCTTGCATGCAAAGCGAGATATTTCAAGCCTTTATTTGTTATAATTTTATAATTATGGCTTACAGTTTATGAAAGCCCCAAATTCAAAATCTCAGAAAATCTGAATATTGGGAAACGGTTCAATATTTTAGTCTCAAAGTGTCACAATCTAATCAGCTAAATAATCCAAACCTACAAAGGGTTCCTGAGCCTGGTCTCTCAGTTCAGTAGGAATCACAATCATGGTGAAGACTGCTGACCTCAAAAGGGGGCACCGCTGGCCGGGAACAGGGGGAAGTGTGCAGGAGGAGGGCGGGGGGGTGTCCAGTGTCTTGTGTTTTGATAGTAGTATGAATGTCGGATTGGGTTTAGATCTCTCTCAGGGATGGGAAGGGGGGGACGGTCTGGGGCTCCATGGGGCTTGGTGGTGCTGCGGCCTTGGGCCCTGACTTGGACGTGCCAGGGCCTCCCTCCTCAAGTGGATCGTGTTGAACGGGGGGGCCAATCGCAGTCAGTGAGGGAGCTGGCTCCCAGGGAAGGCATTTTGTCCCCCAGTCATTTTCTCCCCATCCCCAGAGGTCTCTGTCCGCCTGCTCCATCATTGTACCACTCATGTAGGGTCTTGGGCCATGGGCACCATCTTCGCTGTCCGGTGGCGGCCTGGGTCCCAATTTTACTGTACAACTTAGACACTCTCAATTATAACATGTCTTTCCACGCCCCTGTTCGCTACCGATCATCAGGGGTTGGGGTCCCGGAGGTAGTTCAGGCAGTCTGGTCGGGGGCCTGAGCTGGTGGGCTGCTCTTGCCACTTTGGGGGCTTGGGCGGTCTGCTTGTCTCCATCCTAGAAGGTAGTGGGTTAATCTCCCGGGTCTAGGGACAGGTTGCTCTGCTGGGGCCTCAATACCTGGACCTGGGAGTATAGAGTGTGTATGGGGGATATGAGTGAGTGTACAGGGTCCTTTCTTGATAGTCTTGGTGTGCCGGTGAAAATGAATGTGCGTATGAGGGAGGGTATGCATGACTGTCTCTGTGTGTCTCTGTATACCTGTCAGGTTGGGTCCTCGGCTGCCCTCTCGCCTGGCGCATCTCAGGCCCTACATATAGTGGGGGCCTATTTCCCCTCCGTCACTCCCTGCCAGTGACTGATGCCCCTGACCGCTGGTGTGTTGGGGTCTCTCTGTGTTTGGGGCTGGGGGCCCAAATGCAGTCCAGTTCGGCCCTAGTGGGCCGGTGTGTCGGGGGCGTGGTGGGGGACCCCTGTCGACCGGTCCCTGGTCGGGGCCCTGCTGGGGGGTGGGGCGCCCCCTGGTCCCCGGGTCCTGGACCGGGCCCACCCTGGCATAGTCGGTTGCTGGCCTCCCGGGCCCCTGCATTGTAGTTGCTGGATGTTCCCCTGGGGCTTTCCTCTGTTCCTCTCTTGAGGGGTGCAGTTGGACCTGCGTGGTTCCACCTGGTCCTCCTGGGCTCTGGGGCCCGCTTGACGTCTGTCTCCCCGACCGACCTCCTTCATGTCTGCATCGAATCCTATGGGGACACTCGTATGGGGAAACCTCATGCACCAGCATGCTCACACATACGTGTGGGGACATCAGTGTCTACAGATATATTTTTGGGCTGAGGTTATCATCAATAGATCCTGAATAATTGGTGTCAAGAGCTTTTCAGAGACGTTGTTGTATTTATATACCTATTTTTGTGTGTCGTGGTTGTGTAGTTCTTAGTTCATAGGTTTGTTTAGTCAATGTTGCTCCTTTTTTTTTCACCTCTCTGCCGTCTTGCGGATGTGGAGGACCGGGTTGTTTTCCTTGTGTTCATTTTGTTCCCCTTCCTCTCTTGTATCGTCAACTCACACTCCTACCTCTCCTGCCTCTCTTCTTCATCTTCTTTCTTCTTCTCTCTTGTTTTTTTCTCGTTTCCGTGTCCATAACTTCAGGTAATTAAACCTGCAGCAATCTCTAATAAAGATTTTTCACACATATATGTCAAGTGGAGTACTATAGCAAAAGCTTTAATGCTCTGCTTAAGAAAGTAAATCTGTTGGGCTTGTACTTGGTACTCAGACACGAATTCTGAGTCCCACATTGCCAAACAGGACACATAAAAAAAAGAAGCCCATCATTGACACCCTCCATAAGGAGGGAAAGCCTCAAAAGGTAATTGCAAACGAAGTTGAAAGTTCCCAAAGTGCTGTAACAAAGCACATTTATAGAAAGTTATGTGGGAGGGAAAAGTGTGGGGGCCTTCACAAGGAGTGGACTAAGGCTGGAGTTAGTGCACCAAGACGGATCCTGGACATGAGCTTCAGCGTCTTACCTGGGCTAAAGAAAAAAAAAGAACTGGTCTGTTGGTCAGTGGTCCAAGGACCTCTTTTCTGAGGAGAGCAAATTTTGCATCTCATTTGGAAACCAGGGTCCCAAAGTCTGGAGGAAGAATGGAGAAGCACACAATCCAAGATGCTTGAAGTCCAGTGTGAAGTTTCCACAGTTTGTGTTGAATTGAGGAGCCATGTCTTCTGCTGCCGTTGGTCCACTGTGCTTTATTAAGTCCAGGGTCAAACCAGCCATCTACCAGGACATATTGGAGCGCTTTATAATTATAAAATTATAGCAAATAAAGGCTAGAAATATCTCACTTTGCATGTAATGAGTCTATATCAAATATTAGTTTCACCTTTTAAGTTGAATTACTGAAATAAATGAACTTTTGCTCAATATTCTAATTTTTCGAGTTTCGCCTAGATGACTGGAAAAAGAAATGATACATTTTTATCTAATAATGATGACTTTGCATCTCTGATTATGACTGTGTCTCATGGTTATGACTTTGAAAATAAAAATTATGATTTTGCATTTTAAAATTATGACACACCATGTCATTTTCTGAACTTTAAAGTAACAGAAATTGGGTTCCACAGTTAATAAATTCATACAGCGCACTATCTCATAATTATGACACATCTCTCTCATGGTTATGAGATAACTAAGTCATAATTATGGGATTGTAGCTGTTTATTATCAGAGAGCTAAGTCATTATAAAGATGTATCTCATTATTATGAGATAGTTTTGTCATAATTATGTTTTTCTCATCAGGGTGGAGGAAATGCCAAGCTGAGGGGCGGGACTTGTGACTTTTCAAAATAAAAGTTTGAGGCCACGGACACTGCGGTTGCGCATTTCCGTTGCCATAACGTCACTTCTGGACGTCAATATGCGGCTCGGCGCAGCGCTGGCGAACAGCCGCTGGAATGATGGAAACTAAGTAACCAGGGAAACCCACCTTCAGCAAAGAGCCCTCTGCGTTTTGTGCAGGGAAACGGCCCCACGTTGCGTCGATAAGAAGGATCCCCGCAGACCGACAGCTCCCTGGGTGGTTATCCCCCCCGTAGCGGCGGGCCGCCTGCCTCAAGCAGCCATCTTTTGTGAGAGAATGTACGGGGCGACGCGGTGGGCCTGCTCGGGCTCCGGCTCCGGCTCCGGCCCCGGCAGGAGCTTCTTGATGCTCACCACTGCGCTGCTGCTCTCGGCCGTCGTGCTGCTCTCCGGGCTGCCGGCTTTCACCCAGGCGAAGGAATGCGACAAGCCGTGTATGAACGGACAGTGTAACACCGTCACGGGCAGCTGTGTGTGTTTCCCCGGCTGGGTCGGGGACCAATGCCAGCACTGCGGAGGGCGATTCAGGTACACGGAGCACAGACGACACCGGTTCAGGTTGAAGACCAGGGAGGAGGGCTTGTTTGCTCCAAGGCTAGCGCACACATTAGAAATGAAACACTCGCTTTACTGCTGCTAATGCAACTCCTGTCACTGCTACCACAGTGGCCGGTGTATTACTTACTCTGTCCAATGGTAATGAGAGAAAATGAGTTTAAAAGTAAGCTGGTGCCATCTTTAGTTGGAGTCGTCTCGATACAATGTAGCCCAACAACAAGGCTTTCTGCCTGAAACCTTTCCTCTTTATAAGATTTTTCATACATGTACGCGAAATGCCACCAACCTCTCTCTCTCTCTCTCTCTCTCTCTGTGTGTGTGTGTTTTTTTTTTTAGGCTTTCATGTGACAGAACCAAAACAGAGTAGGGTTATAACTGAAGTGCAAAGAAATGGTTGATTTTTCTAACACACATAAAAGTCAGACAACATTGTGATGTTTACATTTGGTCAATAATTTGCTCAACCATTTTTCACTGGAGTTCCAGCTGCTAGTTTTTGGGTGAACGTTTACCAGCGTTAGCCTACACATTTGGAAACTGAGAACTTTTTGCCAATTCTACTTTGAATAATAGCTTGAGCTCACTAGGATTGGATGAAGACGGGTCTGTGAACAACGATTTTTTTTTTCAAGCGTTGCCACAGATATTCTAAATTGGATTTGGGTCTGAACTTTGACTGGGCCGTTCTCCTATGCTCTGATCTAAGCTGTACATCTGGCTGTATGTATTGAAGTAGTTGCCATGCTGAATAGTTTCCCTCCATCCCAGTCTTAGGTCTCTTACATCCCCTCTTAAGATTTTTATAATTATTCCAGAATTGCTCTTTATTCAGCTTCATTCATCTCTCCATCGACTAATAACCCACATCATGATGCTGCCACCTCCAAGGTACACCGTAGGGATGGTGTGATCTGGTGATTTTGCATCACTTTCTTCCATACGTTCGTAGTGTTCCCTCCTCGATTGTGGCAGTCTAAAATGTAATTTGTCTTTCGACAATGTAATGTCTCTTTTCTCTCATTCGTAATGGCCGTATTTTTTTCGAGTGCTCGACCAATGGATAGATTATCCCATCCGAGTTGTGTTTCTCTGCAACTTCTCCAGAGTTGCCATTGGCCTCTTGGCTCCTGCGCTGATTAAAGCTGTCCTTACCTGACACCTCAGTTTACATGGGTACAAATGTCTCGGCAGGGTTTCGGTTGTTGCATGCCTATCAAATAAAATGGACTAAATCTGAAAACGGCTTGCTATAGGGCCAATCTGAGTAACCCTCCAGCTGGACAACAACCCTAGAAGTACAGCCAGAGTTTGACTCAATAGCTTGGATCAAAGTGTGTGTTCGACTGGCCCAAACAACGTCCCTGCTTGAACCCAATTAAGAATATGAAGCAAAAGTTTAAAATAAAAAATTCGCAGACACTTCTCAATAAATCTGATCTTAAACCATTTTGCAAAGGACTAAAATGTTTTTGTTTTTTTGGGGGGACCCCGGGGAGGCCAAATCTGTATGCAAAGATTTTACTTGTTTAAAAAAAAATGTTGAAAACCGTATCACTTCGTGCTTAAAAGTATTTATTCGAGCAAGTCCGTTATTACTGGCTCTATCTCATAGAATTGCAATAAAATACATTGTTGTTTGGGGTCAAATGTAAAAATAGATAAAAAAAAAATAAAAATTCAATAGCGATGAAAACTTTCTCACGGCAATGTAATGACTTCTAATAATCTCAGTCTGGAAAATGTTCTTGAAAAATTAAGCGCGCTCTAGACATGTACATCATACTTAAAACGCTCGAAATGAAAGGAGTTGCCGTTTTTATTTATTTTTACCATGAGTATAGATCAAGGTTAGACAATATTTACATGATGAGGAAGCCCTTCTGTTGCCCGGGGGACAGTGTGAAAACAGCTGTGAGTTACAGCTCATAATATAGTGGTAATGTACCAGTATAGGACGTGTAATACAGCGATTCCATTTTCTCATTAGTGCGGCGGAGGAAAATAATCTTCATCACTTGATGACAGCTTCACTTAGTCTAAATCAGTCATGATCATATTACCGGCTGCTTTGGATTGGATTATGCCCGTGTGGACAATACGACAAAAACAGGCAGTAAAGTAAAATATTAACTTTTACCCTCATTCACTTCCTTTGGAGTCTAAATTGAGCTGCAGCATGGAAGCTAATCATCCTCAACGGCGTCGAGTTGGCGTGTCTGCACAGCTAAACGATGTCAGTCGAGGATTGGGTCTTCTCTCCTCGGTTGAATTTGTTACCTCGCGTCATGCTGTCTCAGCACAGTGCCAGCCTGTTGGGCTATAAAGTTGAACTCGCGCCGGGCGTGTTAGCCGTGCTCAGCAGTTGGGACATTGACAAAAGGAAGGCCAGCCAGTTGCTGAGCACATGTGAGCACGCAGTCGGTTTGTCTTCGTTTCAGTTACAAGGATCAAAACAAAACCAAAAAAACGAAACATGGCTGAAACACTCAAGTATGAGTTTGGACAGGTTGTCCCTGTGGGACACTGTCACAGACCACCAGCGGTGTTACACAGAATGCCACACAGACCCTGTTATTAGCAAGAGACGTCTAGTAAACCACGTTGTTGAATAGTGGCCCTTTCTTAGTAGAATTGTATCACTACTCTTGATAACTTATCATGTTAAAGATTAAGCAGTCAGAGTTTGTGACCAGTTTCCCATTGATCTTTGTAAAGCCCTAACCTATCAGTACCCATTGTACTCTATTCAGATTTCTCTTTAAGAACCTTAAATGAAAACAATATATATATATTTCCTATTTTGCACATGCTCACACAACCCAAAAAGTGATTCATATTTGTCATTACTATTAAACGTTGACAGTAAAATGAATAAAAAAAAATTGTTTTCCGTTTTTGTCTTCTCTGTAAGCTGACTTTGGGTTTTAGGAAGGCACCCTAAAATAAAATGTATTATTGTTATTAAAATAAATCAATGATTTTCTCAAAAGCAGACTAAGGCGACAAACTTATCTCTAATGGCATTGTTGGAAATCTATAGATCTACTAAAATTCCTCAGGTTGCGTTGCAGGCGTATTGTATCCGTTCTAACAAACCCAGCGAACAAGAGTCGCTGCATAGCTCCTTTTTATTTACCTATAACGTTTTTGTTTCGCACGCCTTCAAATGCCTATGATGCTACTAGACTATGCGAAAGAAATTAAAGCTGAATTCAGGATTGCCTTTCTGTGATGATCGATCATACATGTTTTGTAGATTAGCAAAAGTGGCGGCTTTACAACATGTTTGAGACTGAGCAGTTGGTATTACACCGCTCTGGAGTTAAACGCTGTTCTCTCGTTACTCAGAAGAGACTCTACAAGTTCCCAGTTGGAAATTTGTGACCGTTCCCCGGTTTAATATTCAATGTGATTGCTGCACATATAAAACTGAGTTTCAGGTATGATTTGATGAAACTTCTGATGGTTTGGGTTATTAATAAACTAGAGGCCTACGTAGAACTGTACTTCCTCTATTTTTAAGTTTGTTCCTCTTGTTTGAACGCATACAGTGGACAGAGACGCGCCGTTATCAGCTGATATTGCTAACTGTAGTTAAAACCAAACGGACTGGCTGACCCCGCTGTTTTCTAGGGCTGTAATCAACCAAAGAAATTCTTGGTCGACTGAAACCCTGAAATTCCGACCAAAAATCGACTAATTTGCAGGGGGGTTCTGACAGCGTTTTGCATTACGTGCATCTGGGCAATATAATATGCCATGAGTACTGCAATTACACTAAACGGCAAGGCAATTCAGGGAAAATTATCTTTATTATAATTATGGACAACCCTGAGCATCCTCTTCATGAGACAGTCATACAACAACAGAGCATCTTCAGTCGGAGGCTTCTTCAGTTTCGCTGCAATACAGACCGCTACAGGAAATCCTTCCTGCCCACAGCCATTATCATCTACAACAACTCCTTAAAGAATTAGTTATATGAGCTATACCAACACTTAATTTCCTTCTGGGATCAATAAAGTATTTTTGAATTGAATTTGAATTAAACATGCCTGATCAAGACAAGTACAAACGGAATAAAGCTGCGCATTGGGCTCAAAACAAAGACTGTGGGCACGGCGCAATTGCACATTAGGCAATAAAATAAAAAATAAAAAACCCGACCAAATCCAGTAAACAGAAATAAATCTGCACAATAATAAAAGGGAACCATATGTTGGTTATTATTAGCAATAAAATGAAACAAAATAAACAGGGCTGTAATCAACCAAATTCTGCCACACTATCGATGTCTTTGACATGGTAGAGGACTCACTGTAGTAAACGCTAAACAAAAATATTCAGCAAGCCACCACAGCAGGTTGAATAACGTGGACGTTCTGCGATCTCCCTGTAGACTGTTAAAGTAATATCACACGAGAGGCAGCGCTGCTGTAGCCTACTCTAAAATCAGCACCGATCAGCTCTCATGGAATGTCTCTCTTGTCCAATCAAATTTCAAAAATGAACACGGATTAAAATCGACCAATCAGAATTTTGGTTGACTCAGAACGCATCAACCAATAAGTCGACCAGTCGACTAAGACTTTACAGCCCTACTGTTTTCATCATTTTTATATTAGCTTTTAGCAGAATTAGCGTGGTTAGCATTACCAACTGTAAACATCAGTCTCTCTGTATTCCCTTTAAGCACACTCTTCAATTTAGCTGTTATTTCTGTCTACCTTTGTTCCGTTCAATTTGTGAAATGTGTTCTTGATTGATTGGAGTATTTGGCATTAAAATCTTGTATTACAGCCTTAAATCCTGTGTTCTCCACCATGGACAGTGGGCGCATGTCTGTGATGAACATTCTTAATGCTGTTGGTAAAGGGACCTGTCTGGACAAAGCTGCTCATGCTCTGCTATGATATACTGTGGGGGACAAAAAGAAATTTGTTTGTACAACTAATTAAACTCGCATACAAGTAAATGTATATGCTAATCAATGCAGTTTTTTCTATAAATACCTTATGTGTGATGACTATATTGGAAAGAGACAAATATGGGACATGAAATTTAAGAGGGTCATTTCCTAAAAGTTGTTTTAAAAATGCTAAAATTGTATGATTTTTTCTTTTGATTTATTGTCCTTTCTTTTTTTATTTTTAGACTCAGCCTTTAGTAGTAAATCTAAATAATAGCTTATGTATTTAGTTTTACACAATGAAATAGTATTTCTCTTTGTACGTGTGCTCAATTTTGAAGTAAGGCTATAATTATTTTACAAACTCAACATTACACCAGCTAGGACATAAAAAAAGAATACAAATAAAGTTGTTTGTAACTCCCAAAAAAGCTCTTATTGTAAGAATGTCCACATCCTGGTTATGCAGACTCCAGTTCACTTCCCACTACACCAAGTTTGGACCTTTTTAAAGATGTGAATGTGAGATACTTTTCGCCCGACTACCAGCAAGTGAGCGGTGAGGTGATTATGGTCTCAATGCGGCGCTTTTTGCAGCCACTCTGCTGAGGCGAGAGGCGCACAGGCAGGTCGCACAGAGCGGAGAATGATTTGATTGGAAAGATTGCGCTGCGCAGTCACATGCTGGACACAGCTCCAATTTGCGTGATGTGGGATTTGAGTTGAAAAAGCTGCGCAGTCCTGCACAATGCAGGATGTCTTGTCACCCCGTGGCATACGTGTGCGTCTTTCTGTAGTGCCACACGCGTGGTAGAGGTGAAAAAGAAAGTTTTATATGAGTGAGACTTTAGTAAGATTCCCCTCTTGTCGCTTATGCCTAATCACTATTCACTAATAATACAGGCTAAACGATGTTTTCTCTTCAGGTGCTGCAGCATCGTGGAAGTACTGTTACGGCACGCTATTTGACAGTATTTACGCTGGACAACGTTATCCGCCTTGCGTAGCGTAAAATGGTCCCACACCTTAGACGTTTCTCCGTGTCCACGTTTTCCGCCATTGCTAAAGAAAAAAAGAAATCGCTTCCCTCGTGTTTGCGTCGGATCAAAGCTTCGTATGTGTAAATGATCTCAGTGAAACATGATGCTGGCGGAGCTGCAGCCGTCTACAAAGTGGCAGCGATACAAGAGTAGAGCGCCGTTTAAAGTAAACGGACTTTGGTGACGAGGATTAAACGAAGCCTCGAGGCTTTTTTGTAGTCGAATAACTCGAGTAATTCAAGGATTCGTTTCATCCCTAATATGGACGCCACGAGGTGAGATCTTGCACGGAGCCCCAGGTCGAGGGAGATTGTCAGTGATCTTGTATTTAATCCATTTTCTATTAATTTCACCAACAATTGATCTCTTCTCACCAAGCTGCTTGCCTATTGTAGATTGGCTCATCCCAGTCTTATACAGGTGTACAATCATGTCCCTAGTGTCCTTGGACAGCTCTCTGGTCTTGGCCATAGTGGAGGTATGAGTCTGACAGTTTGACGGTGTGGACAGGTGTCTTTTATACAGATCAGTAATACAGGTTATGAGTGGAGGATAGAAGGGTTTCTTAAGAAGAAGGAGTAACAGGTCTGCGAGGGCCAGAATTCCTGCTTGTTTGTAGGTGCTAAATACTTATTTTCTGCACCATTATACAAATAAATACTTAAACAAATCATACAATGTGATTTTCTGGATTTTTTTTTTACATACCGTCTCTCACTGAAACTGTAAAAGTAACCACGCCTACACTGCTTCCCAGCCTTAGTCGATCACCCCCACAAGCCTGCGCTGCATCACTATCACAGTCCCATTCGTTTTTGCTCTGTCCTTTTTGTGTTTTCCTCCAGATTGTGCTGCTGAACAGGACCGCTGTTGCTTTTGAATGAGGCTTTATGTTTGCTCTGCTCTCATGCTGGCAACACTTGGTCATTTATAGACCACTTGTCCCTGCTGGAGGGAGGCCGCTCTCATTAGAACGGGCTGTCATTTTAAGCGTCTGTCTAAATATTTGCCTTTTCTTGTATCTGTCTCCTACGAGAGTACAGACATGTGCTGGCTTATCTTTCAGTTCTGCACATATTCAACATTTGCTACTTTAGATGATTGGTTTGCTTTGTTTCTTAGGTACTATTACGCTTATTGTATAGTTCAAAGTGTGTGTGATATTTACTCACTAGTTTATTTTCATTTTTACTAGATATGCTTGGAAATCAGATGGTTACAGGTGGCCAATTTTTAAGGTGATCAGACAGATGGCCAGCTGGTTGTAAACTCATATGCTGAGTATTTGTCCGTCTTCCTGATCATAAGCGCTATCGGGGTGAGCTAACCACAGCAGTGTAAAGGTCTGAAAGTTGTTGCTGTGAGAAGAAGGCTCAAAGTTAGCTTAATCTGTGAGGTGCTTAAAAAGAATCCAGAGGAAACTCTAAAGCCAGAAGAAGCAATGTAAAAGCCTAATGCTAACCATGCTAATTGTGCTAATTTATAAATTAACATGCCAATAGTCAACTTTGCTGTAAATTTGTCAAACCCTGTCACACACACAGTGTGACGTCGCGTTTGGTACCACTACAAATGATGAAGACGCTTAAGACTAGACTTTGGAATTGGCTGGAAATGGGGATGGCAGGTCAAAGATAAACTATCTAAACTATTAATGGATTTTACATTTCTTGAAGCTTTAGATTTTGAAAGCTACTAAAGCTCCTAAATTTCACATTTCACTCTACTGAAACATCATCTGTTGTGTAATTGTGCTTAATTGATTACTTGAATTCAAGAATACCTATTACCTAATACTATTTAGAATAAACAATATATCCAGGTGTAATATTAGTGGTCTGAATAGGTACAAACAGAGCTGTATAAAGATTCTTCCTGTTGCATTCACTGGCACAACAAACATGTAAAAGGGGCCTCTTTATTTGATGTTCACTGCCATATGGTTGTAAAAGGTCAAACAGTTCTTTTGATTGTGTAGACACTTCTGTATTTGAAAACTGGACTGATTGCATGCACATAAGAACACTGATTCATTCAGGACATCAGCTGGTAATGCTGTTAGTTCTGGATAATTGTATTAAATGCAACAGATTCATCTGGTACAGACTTCTTGAAGGTTTTCACATTCCAGGCGAAATTAAATTAAATTATTACATTTCAATTTCAATTAAATGTGAATGGTATGAAAACACAAGATCTTTTTCCAAATAAATGAAGGTCACAAAAATTATACGGAGTGGATGGGGGTTGGGGTTACTTTAGCCTGTAATTAATTTCTGGTTTATAAATACTGCTTTTTATCATTTCGCACCAAACTTTCAGCTTGATCTTTGAACCGAGGTTTTAAGGCCCTGTCTACTTTAGCCCGTTTGAATACTTAAACGACTAAATATTTAGTCAATACCCCTTCTCGGCCACTCTAGCCCATCGTTTAAGGTTCCCCTCCCCGGATATTTTTTTACATGGGTAAGGGGACCGTCTATTTCTTCAATCTCCTACACTTGGATTTGTGTGGATTAGGCGTTTAAGAAGTGAGTTCGGT
The DNA here is from genome assembly GCA_963556495.2 of Valencia hispanica. Lineage (NCBI taxonomy): Eukaryota > Metazoa > Chordata > Actinopteri > Cyprinodontiformes > Valenciidae > Valencia > Valencia hispanica. Next base: position 36,214,649 of record OY747720.1, on the reverse strand, counting down.
AAGGAAGTGACGTCAGAAAACACGCGCCACAGCCAGCTTAATAACAACCGGTGACCACTCAGAGGTAAACAAAGAAATCTCTCTGCTTGTGAACAGCCATTTTAGGTAACTTTGCCCAACAAGTCGCAGATCAGAAATTAGCTTCTTTCATCTTCTTCAATGTTTACATGTGCCGGGTAACTATAGGGAGGATGTACTTCCAGGTCAGAGGTGACTGTGACATCATATATGTGGGTCTACCTTTTTTTCGCGCATGCCTACTGGGTCGGGGTTGCGCCAGCGGGCGGAGGGGAGGAAGGTGTTGTAAACGATGCCTTGTGTGTGTGGACAGGTATAAGGTTGGGTGGGATATACCCTGTATAACCTTAGCCTTGTTAGGGTAGAAGCAACCTAAGATTTATCTGACTTAAGATTTTTGCCTGGTGTGTTAGTTTGATGAAGGTATGTTAAATCTTTTGTAAAAAACCAATGAGTTATAGATGACGACATTTGAAAATTTTACCTTCTCAACGTAGACCTCACTTAAAACAGCTAAATCTTAAACTGTTAGTCTAACTTACTAAATTAATTACTAAACCTTTCCACACACTGGATGCAGGTCCATCTGGTTGGTTTACATTAGTTATCATAATCGCAGTGACTTTTACATTAATGAAATCAGCCACTTCTACCCAAGTCCACAGTTAGTAGCTTATAGGGATGTAACGGTACATGTATCCACATTCAGAGTTTCCAAATGAAAGCATAACTCTTTAGCCAGCAACACATTTGACTCTGTAAACTAAATCAGCGCAGCCCAGCCTCCTGCTGGCAGAAGTTATGACCAGCGACCCTTCTAAGGGAGAGTGGGAACTTGAAGGCCTACTTCACTTGTTAAAGTCCCATGTTTGGGAACATCTCGGCTTCCCAGTGTTATGGAACAACGCGCTTTCATGTTAACTGGTTACCAACCTCTGGTAGCATTGGTGGTAGCTGTTAGCTACCACACATTACTGAGCTGAAGGACACCGCTTAGCTGCCCCTGTTGGTGCCGTTCTCTTAATGTAGCTATGAAGTATAAGCAGACTGAACATCTGACTTTAATAATGTGTGTTAAAATGTTTCTTCCAGGAATTAGTCGGTGACATGTGCGTTGTTTTGCGGAAGCTAGAAGACTGAACAGGGGGAGCACTGCCCCCACCACAGTGTCCCAGTTAAATACTAAAATAAAGTTATTTATCTAATATAATCTTTTGTATTCACCCATACAGAAGGGTAAAAAAGGGGAATAAAAATAGAACACATGAAACCAAGAGAATCTCTGGGGATAGAAACCATGACTCCTTGGGAAAAGGGAACTGTGCTGTGGTGATTAAACCATACGACTAGCAGCACGCTCTAATCCCTCCCATCTCACCTGTATAACTCACGCAGGTAACAATTTAACCCCCCCGATCAACTTGTTACCACTGTTGACACAGACAGTAGGGCAGTGTAAAATATTCATTTCATAAATTTTATATCTTGACCTTGGCTTTCTAAGCAGTTTCCTAAAGAGAAAATATTTAAGCTGTTATTTATTTTATATTTGATTATATACATTATGTTTTCCAAGAACAGTTTATTGGAAAATGTACTTCAAGTACAGTTTGATTTTAAAAGGTCATTACACAAAAACTTTTTTTCACTTTGTTCCCTCACTGTACCGTAAATGAAGCGAACCGTGATACGTACCGAACCAGAACTAGATTAACATGCATTCTGCCTCGGAATTCTCACCCAAAGCAATACACGGATCTGTTGTTTAGCTAGCTCAATTATAACAATAAAGTTTTATTGGTCATCCAAAGCTGATAAGTCAGAAAACTTATCTTTATGACTGGCTGTATCAGTTGACTGATTTGATATGCACTGTAATCAGGAAAGGGTGACTGCAATAATATAGTTTAACATTAACATTGTGTTTTCAACTGGAACAAACCCAGTCACTAATCTAACTGTCATCTAATTGAGGCATCTAACTGGATATATCTCTCTATCTCTATCTAGTTAGATGCCATATTATTTACAAACAGAGTCCGGATGAATGGCATTTGGAACATTATATCCTACCTAATATTGCAGTCTCAGTTAATATTGTGTACTTTTAAAATGGCAGTGATGGTTGTCAGTTTGTTGTATTTACAGCAACACAAAATGTGATCCTGCAACATCTGCTGTTTGAGTTTTTCTAAATGTAAAGCAGATTTCATTGTTTTTTGCTGGTTAGACCCAGTGTTGTTTTTGACAACCATCTTAGGTTTAGTCTTAGTCTTTTGGACTAAAATGCTTATTAGTTTTAGTCAAATTTTAGTCACTTCTATATGTGATAGTTTTAGTCCAATTTTAGTCGACGAAAAGTCCAAAAGGTTTTAGTCTAGTTTTAGTTGACAAAGTCAAGAAGGTTTTAGTCAAAAAAGAGGGGAAAAAGTAGTCTTAACAAATTCATGTAGGTCAATAAGTATTTTGCTGTTGGGCAGTGTCACTCATAAGTTGTGAAAATAGCAACAGATCTATAGTTCAACACATTGTGAGCTTGCAGATTTACTATTTTCACCAAAAATTACAATAATGAAGGAATGGTTTTAGACATAAAAGGTTTCCACCCAACTGCAAATACTTTCTGATCTAAGGATTGTGCATTACACAGAGATAAATTGGTAACAGTGGAATCGGTGTATAACAATAATTCCACCTGTTTAACATAGCAAGTTACGTGGTGACAGAAAATAAACACAGAGATTACCATAACGTCACCGAATGTAAACATGGCTAAACATGCTGCTAAAGTAACACACATAATGAATTGACGTTAGCGTACCAAAAGCTAACTTTAGCCTGAAGTTAGCAGCCCATTTGTGCCAGGAGTATGTGGAAAATGTAATATTTTTAAAGCTTACTATGAAATTACTCACAAGCCGATTGTCAAATAACATTGTAACGTTATGTGTAGGCTATATGTAACTTACCTCCGAAAAAATATCCTTGTGGCGAGCCTTCAGATGCTGCTTAAGGTTGGTCGTAGTGACAACAATGTGACGTGTTGAGCACGTTGTGCGCTGCACGCCAGGTGGTGGGCGTAACCAAACAAGGATAGAATGCAGCGGCAGATACTTTTTAGGTTTTAATTGGCACGCACAATGAGCAGAAATGTCATGCATTTTAAACGTCTGACAGACCACCCACTAACATTTTCGTCCACTCTCGTCTCGTCAACGAAAACACACACACACAAGTCTAGTCATGTTTTAGTCATCAAAGAGCCATGTTCATCTCGTCACTGTCTCGTTATCGTCATGAAAAAAAAGTGGCGTCAACGAAATGATTTCGTCATCTTTGACGAAAACAACACTGGTTAGACCTACTGCTTAGCAAAAGTATTCATGCTCCTTGAATTGTTTAAAAAAAGTATGATACAATCACAAACCTAATGCATTTTAATTGGGTTTTAATGTGACAGCACCACAAGGTACAATATATTTGTGAAGTAGAAGGAAGCATTGCTTAATTAAGTTCATTCAGATAAAAATCTGGAAAGTGTTGTCTGCACTGGAATTCACCCCCACCCTATAGTTAATACTTTGCAGAACCAACTGGACTGCAATTAGAGATACTACTGTTATATATGGAGTACTATTCCTGCCAAAACTGGGCATAAATATAGAAATAAATAAATTACTTGATTAGGTCATTAATGAGGCAAATGTTGTATTCAAATAACATAAAATAAAACCTTTCCCAATTTATTTGATTATACAGTGTGACATAAAGTAATAATGGTTTATAATTTTTTAAACAGTATTATTTGTAACATTATCATTATTATTATTTTTTCCCCCCCCCATTTAATTTCCTATCTTATTTTAGTTATTGGTTTCGTTTATTTATTTATTTTTTCTTATTCATATTTTGGATACATTTAATAACCTACTTTTTTATTTATCATTTGTTTTTATCATATTTTTTTCTCTCTAAAGTTAACTCTGCATTTTCTCCACTCCTGTTTTCTAGTTTGTCCATCTATTTGTTTATGTTCTTATTTCTTTTTTCTTCTGACTCTTTGTAAGGGGTAAAGTGAAAAGGGAGAGGGGGAGGGATTCAGAGTTAGCTTCTCTCCTATGAGGACCCTAAGTCTCCTCCCCTTTCGGTCGGCCCAGGCGTTCCCTGACTGAAAAAATAATGAACGAAGGTCAATGGAACGAAATAAGTTATTTTGTGGTCCGCTTTGCCTTAAGCCCTGAATCACACACATGCTGTACCTAAATTTAAATCATAACTAATGATGTGTGTTTCGACTGTGTTTGTGATGTGATTTTGTGATTTGCTTGTGAAAATTCAGAATTAAAATGACTCCAAATCACAAGTCGCATATGTGACGTCACAGAGCTAGCTTTAGCTAGCACTTGAAATACTAACAGAGACCTTTTAGAGCTCGTCCCACATGCTGGCTCTCACTCCACCGATTTATTCCTCCCCCAGAAGAGCTGCCACTTTCCACATGACCAGATTTATGATGGTTTTCTCCACGTTTAATGCTTCGTCATTCGTTCTGGAAGAAAGATGCGATGTTTGCTAAACTCTCAGTGGACTACAACTGAAGAAGAAGGAAAAAAATGGCTGTGTGTTTTCACACAAAACCTAAAGTAACTTTTGACACCTTTCGAAAATTAGCGCTTTCTCTGCATTAAAATGTGTCTATAAATTCACGTGCATCATGTTGAATCCATGGGACATTTCAAACGGGATCAGAAAATAACTTTTATCACTCCATTGAGTCATTTTTTTGACAGATGGGGACCCATGGACCAAAAGTAGATGGGCGTGACTTAGGCTCCCTATTGGTCAGCTCTGTGTGCTGAGGTCAACTATGCAGGACACAGCATTTGTACATTTGGAAAACGTACATTCCTCTAAATCTTCCAATCCATCGGCGCCGTCTCTCAACAGCTCTGACACGGACCGCCGTGCTGATGCATGTACTGCAAACTTCAGGAACCAGTCTTCCTAGCTTCTGTGGCCACAGGCGGGATACAAAGCCTGCATAGTCAATGTCAGCACAGATGGAGAGCTTGATATTGAACAGAGTCAGAAAGAGAACAGGAGGAACAGAAAACAAAATCTGTAGATAAACACAGGAAAAAAAATTGGGGGGGGGGGGGGTGCAAGGACGAAATATTAGATGAGAAAATAAAAATTAATACATGGTTAAATAAAAGTTGGATTAAATAAAAACAAAAATCCAGAATATGAAAAATGAGAAAAAATAATTCAATAGAATGTCGCAGTGATAAAAAATTTATAAATTAAAGATTAACTAAAAAAAGAAACAATAATAAAATGGGAAATGAATTAATGGTGATTATGTTAAATTCATATTGTTGAAGATGATGAACAATATGATAAACAAATATTTATTGTACACAGTATGATCAACTAAGTTTAGATAGTTCTTATTTGTTTTTGTGTTGTAATATTTGCCACATTAACGACTTAATCAAGCCATTTATTTATTTCTAAATCTATTGCCAATTCTATCTATATGTTAGTCTATAAAGTTATTTTCTGATCCCGTTTGAAATGTCCCATGGATTCAACATGATGCACGTGAATTTATAGACACATTGAGTTACAACAACATTTAATTTCCCTTTGGGATTAATAAAGTAATTTTGAATTGAATTGAATTGAATCAGGATCAGTCCTCCAAATCTGACCCCACATCCCAGAGGAGTTGAAAAGTAGCTTCATGGATGCAGAGAGAGAGAGAGAGAGAGAGAGAGAGAAGGAGGAATGTAACAACTATTCTCTTTCATCGATCATAATGGGCAAGGATCACTGAGATTCCCAGAGATTTAAAGAGGAGCGGCAAAAGCACATGAGGTGGATTAGCAGTGCTTGCCAACAACTGATGGTATCATCCAGGACATGTTGCTGTAGAATATCGTCTCTGCTGCCCGGATATTGAGTTGTTAACATGCCACAACAGTCATGAGAGTTTCATGCCTCTCAGTGTCTCCAGTCAGAGGCTGACTGACCGCTGTGTCACCGTCCACAACGACTCTTTGAAGATACTTAGATGTTATGAATTAAGGCCACATTTAATTGCTCTTTGGGATAAATAGTCTTTTTGAATCGAATTTGTTTCCTTCTATTTCACAGTTACACGCTATGGTGTCGATGTGTCACATTAGTCCCCCCAAAATGTATTGGTTAAAAGTTATTTTAATGTATTAATATGCTGAATACTTTTCAAAATGATTGTGTGGGGTCCTATTCTGTTGAGATAGTGACAAAGAAGTATATATAGCGTTTTCTAAAAGGAGTGAAATGAAGAAGCGTTAAAGAAGCCCTATGCTGACTACTGATGGCGCATTGGGATCAGGAGCGCCTGAAGCCGCTTTTCCTTAAAAAGGAGCTCAGCTTGTCTGCTAGCCCAGAGTCCCTGCATGCCCTAGAGAGCTGTGATTATGGAGCCGCTGTACTTATTGTCTAACTGCTTAACCCTGATACCCAAAGATCTCTACCTGCTCATTCAACGCCATCGGTAAGCTGCAAGCTTGCGATCTGACCTGTGTGTGAACCATCGGAGGGAGCAGGACTTGTGAGGAAGTAGGACTTCCACTCCACAAGTTGCAGATACAGCATAGTAGCGTTAGTGTAACGGCGTCATGTTTGGCACGTGGCGTCGCTCGCGACTCCCAGCCCAGACGGCTGCCCTGGGCTATTGACCTCTTACCATTGTGTCTTTAGGAAGGAAGTTTTCACAAACCAGAGGTTACAGTGCACTTGTTGCCTAGATACAAATAGAAACAATCTTTCCCAAAAACATCGGGGACCTATCAAGGTTTTCGCTGTGGAGTTGGTTTGGTTTCCAGAAGCTCTTTTGGAAAAAATTTTAAGGTCTGGTTAGTGAAGCTAGAGATTTGATCTTTGAGCGGCGACTCCTGAGGCGTGTGCTCCGTTCTGCTGTCTCTGCAGACTTTAAGGTGAGACTGTTGTGGAAAACAACCGTCTAGGCGTGTTAGCGGTGCCCTGAGAACGTTTATCATTAATGATTACAAAATCTCCCTCCTTGGTGTAAGTGAACTCCCCTCTGGTGCTGCTGACAACCACAGGCCGTACCGTACAATTACCAGCAGTTGTGTCTCGGCTGACTGACGTCCTGGCCTCCTATAATTTTGCTGCGAGGGTTAATCATCTTCAGTCATTCTGCTGCTCTCTCATCCAGTGCCTGAAGTGACGCACGCGTCGCAGCAGAAGTTACTGTTTAACTGCACTCTCACTGATCTACTGAATAACTCTTTTACAACAGCGCTGGTTTTTTTTTAAAATGCGGTATTGCACAATATTTACATTTGTTGAACTCTGGAAATATTCGTTGTTTTTGTTTACCTGCATTGAACTCAAAATTTGTCTCATTTTATTTATGAATGTCTTTTTCTTCCTTTTATCTTCCCATTTCTCCCTCAGGCTTACAGGACCGTTTGGTTACCTGACTGACGGCCCAGGAAACTATCAGTACAAGACCAAGTGCACCTGGCTTATTGAGGGACAGTAAGTACAGTGCAAGCTCACTATCATTAAGACAAACGGCTACAGCGCCTCAACAAAGCACACCTTTTGGAGTGTTTTTATTTTTAACACATTGCAACGGAATGATACGGATTTCAAACTGTCTTCCAAAAAAACATCTGAAAAGTGTGGCGTGCATTTGGATTTGTAAATGTTTTGTCTCTGCCAGTTTTGCTTATCTAGAAACTACATTTGTGCTCACTCTGCCTAATACTTCAGTCCAATTGAATGGACATCATCTGTAAATATTGATTTCTTCAAGCCTTTTCACAAATGTTAGATTGAATTCAGTCCTCGACTCTGACAGGGTCTCCCTAAAGCTGGCTTGTGCTGGGTTTTGTTCCGAGGTATCTGTATGATGCATAACAAAACAAAAATTTGCTATCATATAACATTTTTGTTTTATGTTTTGACATCATTTGTGGCGTTAACGAAACACTGCAGCTATACTCCCCAGCTCTTTGGTGTTTTTCATTACCTGGTGCAGTAAAATTGAGTACAGATAACAGATGGTCAAACGTGTTGTTTTTTTAAAGTTCTACCTAAATAAACGTGATATGATATTGCGTGATTTATTCAGGGCTGCACCGTGGAGAAGTTCCTGTGCTCAAATCCTGTTATGAGGGAATCTTTCTGCATGGAGTTTGCATGGTCACCTTGTGTCTGCATCGGTTCTCTCTGGGTACTCCAGCTTCCACTGTTGAGATGGGCATGATATGCTGGCGTCTTAGCAAATTCCTTAAAGGGCCAATTTTGTATGAAGTCACAACGGCTGAGAAGAGCGGGCCAACAGATTTACCCCGATCGATGGATAACGCGGCTATTGTTCAGGGTACACCCTACCTCAATGAGCTGGGTGAGATAAGCACCTGCTCCCCCACAACTCTGGGCCTATCCAAGGGTGGATGGTTTGCTCAGTTCGTTTCCTCCAGTCTTACCTGTTTGTTGTTTTTTGGTTTACATAATCTCTCTCTGCAACGTGTGGAGGTGGGCTCTCCACTGCTCACCGGTTTGACTGCAAAGCCTGCGTAAAGTACATTTCTGTTGCAGTCCAGTCCGTCCTGTATATCAACAATCCTTCAAGTCAACAATACTTCACTGTGATAAATGTTAACAATCACATTTGCTTCAACTAAATACTGGGCGATGACTCTACTGTTTTTGGACAATCGAGTCAATGGGAAAAAAAAACAGAATCTTATCAAATCAGTCTATCCTAAAGATAGTAGTAGGAGGATTGGTTATACCTCCTTATTCTTGCAGGGTCCGGGGGGGGCCTGGTGCCTATCTCCTGCACCTGTGGGTACACTGGATAGGTCACCAGAGGTCCATTAACAAAGAGACATGCAGGACACACACACACACACACACACACACACACACACACACCTAAGGGCAATTTAGAGAGACCAATGAATGAACGAATGAATAAATGAATACTTTATTGATCCCACGAGGGGAAATTCAGTAACCTAACAGTCCCGTTTTTGGAGGAAGCTGGAGTACCCAGAGAGAACCCACACATGTACAGGGAGAACATGCAAACTCTATGCAAAAGGAAAAAAAACCTAGGTTGAGATTCTGTTTCCTGCAAGGAAACGGTCCTACCACTGTGCAGCCCCTGTAAAACTCGTATACCATTAAAGTCTTCAAAAGGCTTATTTTTTTATCCAATTAATTCAAATCGTTTATAAAATTTTCCCTTTTTCTTCTCTCACTAAATCTGAAGCTTCTACTGTTAAGTAAAATTGACAACAGTTATTTTGTGTCCTTCTCTCTGATCCTTTGAGGATTAGGGATGTAATGTCCAAACACTGATGGATGAAAATTGGGAACAAAGTAACCGTAAGAAATCCAATGCTGCCTATTGTTTCAGGTCAGCATCTCTGCTTCCCAGAGGGTGGACTGGAAGGGGCTAAGCCCACAAATCTCTGACTGCAGATTCATCAATACCAATAAATGTGTCCAGCACTAAAGAATCTGCCACTGATCAAAGAGGAATTCATAAGGGCAACATGGTTACCATCAGGATGTCCTGCTTCCCATTATGGGAACGAGAATACGTCAGGAAATGTCTTTACTTCTGCTAAATGGCCCACCCAACAAGCATGAAAAGCACTTAGTGCCTTGAAATTTATTCATACACACACACACCGTATTACTAGAAAAAGCGCTATACAAGTTCAGTCCATTTTACTGTTTACCCCCAAAACTTTTACAGATTGTGCTATGTTGTATAAGCTTTAGTGTACTTTAGTAGGGTGTTAGGTTATAAATTAGCATAAAGTAGCTCGTAATTCAGAAAGAGGTGGAGAAAAAAACTACTACATGGTTGGCAGTTTAATTTTTAGAAATGAAAATCTGATAAAATGTGGCAGGCCTATGTGGTCAGCCCCATTTACTCTGCTACTCCTAGATACAGGCAGTCCAACCAGCTTCCAACCAGAACCGACGCCTCATTAGCAGACAGGTTCCACCTTATATGAAACTTTCTCCCATCTCCAGAGATCTACTCGTCTTTAGGTTGTTCTGCTCTCGCTTTGCAGTACGCAACAAGCCATGTAGGGGGCGCAGCAAACATGGGACAAAAAGGTGTTCTAGTCACCAGACCAAAGTTGTGTATGGTGGAAAACTAATAATGTACATAACTGAAACATCTTCCATCACTAGATGTTGATCGTAGTCCTGGATCTCCATTTAAAAAAAAGTTTTTGTCAAAGTTTTATCGCTATTGGTGACTGCATCATTTTCATATCTCACACTGAATACATAGTGATATATTGTATGTAAAGCTTCACCAATATGGGTTTTATTACTATTGCCGATGCCTATATGTAGACTTCATAGTCATGCCAAAGGACAATATGTGCTGCTGATTTTTTTGGGGGAGGATTTTCATGCATTATTTTTTTTGTGTGCCTTATTTGTATGTTAAAATGTCACTCTAATAACAAAAATGTATCCACAACATTTCTGAACTTAATCAGTTTTTAAACACTGAATTTAATCAATTCTTGAATCTTAACTTTGAACTAAAATCAAACATTTAACCAAAGTTATTCAAACAAATCAATGTACTGACCTTGTATAAAATATACAAAACAGGTAAATAAAAATAAATGCTGGATTAATTTTTTTGTTGAGCCATATAACATTCCATTATATCTTCAGATGTCTTAAAAGAAGGGTAGCACAAATACATTTACATTAAATGCACAGAACAGACCGTTTTAAAGTAAAAAGGAATCCGATACTAAATAATTTTTAAACCATAAACTGTATTTTCCTTATCAAACGTGTTGAAATGGCTTGAGCTATTGATAGACTTTGACCTGATTTGTATGTTTTTGCTCCAATGCTCAAAGGGACTCTATTGGTGGCTGCTGATGTAGAAGAGGATGTTCCTTTGTGTGTCCTTAGCCAGTCCTTAGTTTGTGTGGCTGGTCACAAGTCTTGTCTTCTAATAAAGGGGCTTGGGGGCTGCTGTCATGCCTGGTTTTCTATTTCCTCTCATAGAGGGGACAAAGGAATCGCCACTTCGCTTGAATGAAAAAGCATTTTTAGGACAAAAATGTTACCATTCATAACGTTCCTCTTACATCCTGTATTCATTAAGGAAACGTAGAAGGGATCTTTGTGCTCCAGTGAGTGATTTCCTTTTGGGATGTTAACCAGATTTGGAGCTGAGACACATTTTTAAGAAACTCATGTTTTCTGTCAAAGCCTTTACAAACAGACTTGTTCTGCCGCTCACTGCCTCTGATGGTTCAATTTACCAATGCACCAATCAAATGGCTATGAACATCCCCCCCGTTCGTTAAATGCAATAGTACTGAAAAATCCACCTATTTTCTGTAACAAGTTTTTTTTTTTTTTTCGGGGGGGGGGGGGGGGGGGGGGGTTTAATAGGAATCAGATGAAAGTTGGAGTCATGCATAGATGGGGATTCAGAACTGTTACCTCCATCAAGGAATCTGATCTCTTTTTATGTCAGTGTTTTTAACATATAATAGTTGGGTAAACAAAAATTATAAAATACAAATTGGTCAGACAACTGGAAATTGGTTTAGACCACTAAAAACCTGATCGGTGCAATGAATCCCAGCTCTTACCAGATGTTTATTCAGGCTTTTGCAGTTTTGTTGTTTGTTTGTACATGCCTTGATGTTTTTGTTCTTCTGTTTGGTTGCTAATATTGTTTTACATTCATTTTCTCTGCAGTCTAAGAGATACACAGATCATTATGATTGTAGAACTGTGGTGGCAGCGTGTTGGAGTATCTCTATTACTATTAGTTATTTTTCTAGACTTTTGTTCATAATTGTTTTGGTTGAAGCTTTGGACATTTGCACGATTATTCCCTCTGGTTTTGGATGCTGTGCAGCGGGAAGGACTTTTGCTCTTACTTTTTTAACTTTTTGGACAGTTGTTATGATCCCTGATTCCAGCCTCTTTTTCCCGCTTTCTAACCATAAGGCCAGACAGACATTTAAAGAGGGCGAGCAAAAAGCAAATTAAGTGGATTAGCAGTGCTTGTTCAGAGCTGTACGTTAACTTTTTTTTAGCTTATAGCACTGGTGCTACAGAGGTTTCTGGTTTTGTGGCACAGACAAAAAAAGTTGTAGCATTAACACAAAATGTCTTTAACCATCTCTAAATCCTTCTCTTCTTTTTTTCAAGAAGAGACTGTGGAACATGTTATATTATTTAGCTGTTGAAAGAAGGGAACAAAATTTACAAGATATCAAATTGCAACTGGACATCCAAGACCTTTTAAACAAAATTACTAGTTTTTATAAAAAAACTGCTGAAATATGTTTAGAAGTAAAAATGAATAGAAAAAATATAGTTTTTGTTTGTTTTTACTACTTTGTAAAAAATAAATAGGGCATATTTAGTATGGACTAAATGTTGCTTGCCAACCACCATTAAACAGAAAAACTTATGTTATTATTTTCAGTGTTTTTGTTATAGGTGTTTCAGTTTTTTTGTTATAAGTTCTAAAAGTCCTACGCTGTTGAACTCACAATATATTTTGAACGGTCCTTGAATGCACCACAGGTGTGTGATGCAACATAGTACAGACCAGCTTCTGCCTGATGTTTGAGTGTGGCTTATAAAAGAAAGATAGGTCTTATATACTTGCAGATTTCTCTTTTACGTTCAAATTAATATAAAAAGTAAAAAAACTCCTTTTGTGAGTGGGTAAAATAAACCGTGAAAGGTTTATGATTATATAAACATTGAGTGATGCGGAAACAGGCTGACGTAACACCTACTTTAAATTAAAATGGTTTTTTTAACGGCAATATATTTCAAAGGTTAGAGGAGAATCACTTAGGCCAACATGTCCACCAAAAATAAGTTTTTCGCCGGCCGATTTTAAAATACATCGGTTGTCTTGGACTATCTGTTCTGGTTTATCTAGGCGGAGGCTGATTGGTGGATCTCTGCTGAAGGCTGTGTGTGCGCACAGAGGAAAAGGGCTAGCAGAACGTGAACTCTATCATCTCATTTGTTTCTTTTCCAGCTGACTTTTCAGCTACTCTAGTGAATTGTGTCAGTTTGAAAGTAATCTGTTATGTTCTTTCTCAAATTCTAAAAGTTTGATCTAAGGGGGCAGGGCGTTTTTGATTGAGGGGGCATTTCCCCCTCTTGCCCCAGCATAGAGCTCGGCCCGGGCCTCACCCATTCTGAAAAGTGACCTAGTAATTTTTCCTCTGTCACAGCTTCCACACTGAGGTGTGGTGTTGGCGTCAGACTTTTGAGTTTCTGGCCTGCAGGTTCTGATTTGCTATAAACACTTTCTGTAACGTTGAGTTTCCTGTTTTCACACGGTCCTCCTTGGTAAGTGTGTGTGGATTTGGGTTGTAGAATATGTAATATGAATCTTTAGTTGTTTTTTTTATATGTGAGTGTACTGTTAAGTAGTTTTATCACCTCAATTATTTTCCACCTTTTTAATGCTAAAGAAACATAGCTGTAAATACAGTTTGTAGCAGTTTTAGAAACATCCTCTTTGTTTGCTGAATCCATCGGTTTTAAAACTCTGCTGCGGCTCATGATGAAGAATACATGATCTAGAACAGAAATGTTTATGCATGAGCTATGAAGAAGCCATAATGTTTTAATTTAAAGAGGAGTCCTGCTGCCCAGTGGTCACACAGATTATAATGAGCGGTGTTCTCTTTTGCAGGCCAAACACCATTCTGCGATTACAGTTCAACCACTTTGCCACCGAATGCAGCTGGGACCACCTCTATGTCTACGACGGCGACTCGATTTATGCCCCCCTGCTCGCTGCGTTCAGGTTGGTATCAGTCAGTCAATTTGAAAACCTGTTGGGGCTAGGCACCTTCTTTATTTAAACCTCAGTTCAATTGAAGTGTTTTTGTTATAAATAAAAAAGTTCAGTTTGGCCTTAGATTGAGTCAGACAACAAAATTCTTCAAATAACTGTGATAACAGGTCTAACTCTTATTATTTGGAAGTAGGAAAGTTTTTCAAAAGCAGTAACAAGTGGAATTAAAATTTTAGTTGCATTTTACAAATTTGCCAACTTCTGTGCCTGAGATTTGTAATATTAAAGAAATCTAGGAATTACATGTAACTTTATACAGTTTGTACAACAGAACAAATCTACAAATTCTCTACAATAAATTGTAGTGTTAGAACATAGGTCCAGGTTCAGAGCACATGTACTTTAACATGCAAGGAAAGGTTTTATATGTAACTTTGTGTTGTTACAGTGGTTTGATTGTCCCTGAGCGATATGGGAACGAGACGGTTCCTGAGGTGGTGTCTCAGTCCGGCTACGCTCTGCTGCACTTCTTCAGTGACGCTGCCTACAATCTGACAGGTTTCAACATTTCGTACAGGTGAGCTGTCCTCTGTGGTTAACACATTGGTAAATATGAATTAGACAAAAAAACAAACAAACTCATGAATGTGTGTTTGTTTGTTTTTAAATGAAGTTTGAAAGTACATTAAGTAGGGGTGCACGATGAATCGATTTTATCGATAAATTCGAATTTGCAGTTTAAGAAGATTTATTTTTGGGAAAATCTCGATTTTCCCAAAAATATATGGTGCCTGTTTATACAGTGAAAAAGCCTGGCTTTACTTACCTACTGAAAACTTTGGACGCCAGGTATGTGCTACCAACTTTGCACACAACTTTGAATTAAGGTAGACTCCCAAAGGAGATATTAAAAGAAGAGTTTCAAAAAAATAGATTCTGTCATTTTGTTATTTCTGTTTAAGAAAGTAAAGGGAGAAAGAAAAAAATTGGATTTGTTGGCCATGTCGCCTAGCCCTAACATTAAGGGTAATATAAGTGAAAGTTTTTGTGGTGTCTTCATACAATGAGTGCAGTTCGTTGAGTTGTGGGTAGAAAACTCACAGCTCAAAGCTCTGGGGGGGGTCGCTAATAGCTGTCTGTTGTAAATAACTGACTGATTCAGACCCAATGGGAGCGAACATGCAATATGAATATAAATAAGAAACATTATAGACAGAGAAACTTAATTGATAAAATTGACCAAATGTACTACTTGAGTGAAATAGTAATTCAAACATATTTAAATATTCTACATGTTCTATGTACGTTTTTTTTGATACCTTGGCATACTTTTGTAAATAGATCCATTTTTGTTTTACATTTACATTACCTTGCAAAACTTTTACATTTTCTCACATTGCAAGCACAGTTATAACTGTCTCTCACATTTATAGCAAGCTAGACTCAGTCAGAATGGATGGAGAGTGTTTATGAACAGCAAATTTTCAAGTCCTACCCCAGATTTTAAATGTATTTAAAGTCTGGTTATTTTTTTAATTTAATTTTCTCCGTGTCCATAGCATTTGAAATAAAACTAAAGAAATATCTAATAAAGATTTCATACTTATATAAATTAAGCGTAGTATGATAGCTGCAATGCTCCACTTGTGGAAGTGTTGTATTTCTCATGTAACTGGCCCATTTTACATTGAATATGTTGTGCAATTCATTCATCCCATGTGAATTTCTTTTAAAGTACAAGTTCAAATATTTTTCATTGTGCACTTCACAATGAAATGCTGTTATTAAGGCTAGGACTTATTTTATCCCTTATCCCTATTATTTGCAATTTTATGAATTCATAAATTCTGATTTAGAATAGAGAATAGAAAAGAATGGTCCTTAATTGTCCCACAAAGGGGACATTCGACTGTAGCAGCAGCAAAGTGGTAGGCAATACAAAAACTTATGTCCACATGAGTAGGAAAGTATAAAAACAGAAAGAGCTCTAGTGTGAGGTAAAAGCTCCGTATTTTAAGGCTAAAGCTAACGTTAAACGCTGTAAAATCAATAATCTACCCTCTATGCAAGAAATAGAAACACTTTTTTCTTTCTGGTAATTTTGAATAAGATAAGTCCACTTTGCCAGGTGTCTGTTAGACATCAAATTTGAATTCACAGAAAAATCAGCAGCTTATAAAAATCAAGCAGACTTTAAAACCCAAAGTATAGTCACTGTCTCCTGTAAACATCTCTAAAGAGCACAGCGGATCCCCAGGCTCTTCCCTATTTCGTCGATGCCGTCACCATAGCGATGAGATTCGGAGCTGGCTTAGAAACACACAGTCGGGGCCCCCCAGGCTCTGGTGTCTTGGAAAGACGGCATAGCCGGAACATCAAACCGTTACCCAAAGAAGGGAAACATGACAGAATGATGGGAGCTCTTTGTGTCTTTAGCCTCGGTTCCAATGTGTTTTCCTTTTCGAAGAGAGAAATTAACATCTCACTGCGGTGTCCTGCTTTGAAGGCTGCAAGCTGTAGTTTACATCAAAATTGAATCAGACTGATTTTTGTTTTCTACTACCTGTGTAGAAATCATTAGTTTATTTTTTGTTTCAGTCTAAAGTGTTCATTGTCCGCATAAATACCCACATAACTAAAAGAAGCCCTTAGACATTTGCTTCTTTGCATTGAATTCTTCTGTCTTGTATGTAAACAATGAATTCATTTTGAGCTTTTTCTGAGTTAATTTGAGCTGGAAAATTAAGTATACAAATTTCTCTAATTCATATGGACTCAAAAGTCTACACAGTTATCTATCTGAGTGCATCTAAGCACACTTTCAGCTAAATCTTTTAAAAAGTGGTCCTAATTTGTTTTGTTAGTAACTTTATGTTTGAAAACACCTGCCAGGACTCAGAACTGGCCATGGCAACGGCTGATGTGAGCTTCTCACAGTTTGATGATGTTGGCACCAAACATATTCAATAGAAACCCTTCACATTATTATTTTATAGTATACAAAAAGGCAACACATTTAGAAAACTCCAGAATTAACGGTACACAAAGTAACTTTCTCATGTTTTTTGCAACTTGAAGCTCTCCGGACCGGTGACGTGAAGTTTCGTGAAGTCATGTATATCCCAAGAAGCAGTACCGCTTTATGGCAATCCATGTTTATTCCCCTGCACAGACGAGCTAGAGAACCTGGTTAGTGTTTGTTGTAGCGTGTACATCATGGCGGAGCCTTTGAAGAAACCAAAAAACTCAGAGAAAGCAAAAAAAAAAAGAAGAAGAGGGTCCGACTGAATGAGGGGTCAAAAACAAGTCAACAGCTGGTTTGAAAACACGGATGCACAGCGACGGGGAGGGGAAAACAGAAGAACAGCCTTCAACTTCCAAGAAAAGAGAGCTACATTTAGCAGACAATACAAGGAGGCGTACTTAAAATATAGATTTATTACGACAGGCGATTTCCAAGAACCAAGCTTAACATCTGGCAACCGGGGCTTTCTAATGAGACAATGGAGCCTTTAAAGCTGCCCCAGGCGGGACCATGCCGTTACAGAGAAACAGCCACATGGCTCCATTTTATTCAGCATTATAGTGGGTTGTATTTTTCATTACATTTGTTTTTGTGGTAAATCTTGTTATTTTAAAAGCATGTTTAAATGTTACCATAGTGACCAGACAATGATACAGGGCAGAGAGAGTGTTACTCATGTTATGTTATGGGCACGATGATATGGAAACGCCAATAACGTTATGAGCATACATTGGTTTACATTTATTATATTTAAAAATAACTCAGTTTTTTATGCTGGTTGTTTCTATTTATTTTGCTGGAATTATTCGCCGGTCCGTGTGAATATTGTCTGATATTAAACCGTACTGTGGAAGAAAAAAAGGAAAAAGTTTGGGCACCACAAAAAAACTAGGGCACAGCCAGCTGTTCCAACAGGACAGAGATCTCAAACATACTTAAAGGCAAGTTTTGAAATGGATCAAACAGTCCAACAAAAGTCCTGATGTCAACCCTATGGAAAAGGTACACTAGACTTTTATTTTGTCCATCATTCTGACTGATGGGGTAAAATAAAATCCTGCCATTTTCATTCATTTTAATTAATATTCAATCCGAACAACCTGAACAGAGAATCCACACTGTGCCCTCACACATCCAGCAGATGAATATTATGAACCTTTCACCTGCTGTGGCCTGAACACAGTCTCACAACTTCCTCCTGGACCACATGGAACTAAATTACGCAGCCGCTTTGGGGTAATCAAATGTCTCAAGTGGGATTGCTGCAGATAGGCATGGGCCGGTATGAGATTCTGACGGTATGATAACCGTAGGCAAAAATATCACGATACTATAATTACAGCTCTAAAATGTGTATTTTGAATGTCTGTATTTAAAAAAAAAAGAAGGAAAAAACACTTTAGTGAGGCAGATATGGTAACTAACTAGCATGCTAAGACAAATCATCATTAGCATGCTAGTTACCATATCTGCCTCAGTTTAAAAAAAAGTTACTAAGGATGGAGATGAAGAAAAGATGAGATAAGGTAGTTACCATATCTGCCAAGGTAACAAGCTCATTTCACTAAGGTCAGACGCTAATACGCTTGTTCATTTCCAGACAGCATTAACTTTACCTTGAATTTAGCATACAAAGATGGGTGCTGCTGGCCGTTTGTCACTCACAACAAACGCAGGTGTGCGGGGGAGGGGGGCGGGAGTGGCGCTTTACGCTGCAGCTTATGAGACTTCACATAAAAAAACAAAAACGCTTATACCGCAGGGACGGTATGACGGAAAATTTGAGTGGTTTTGAAACCTTGACCTTTTCATACCGCGGTATACCTTGAAACCGGTAACTGGCCCATGCCTAGCTGCAAAGGCCGTTTTCATGGGGACTTTGCCTCGGACAGACGACTTCTTCGGGGGTGATGTTGTACTGGAGGCTGAATCCACCACACTAGAGAATGTAAGCTTCACTTCAGCCAAAATGTTTGAAATCAGGAAACCTTTCTCAAATGGAAGTGATCAAAAGTTTGCAAGACTCTCTGAACGAGGTGTTTACTAATCTCTTCAGCGGGAGGAAATTGCGCTTACGTTCCTCCTGTGTCTGTGGTACAGCTGGTCATAGACGCACTCCCAGAGAGCTAGATGCTTGGAACAGGCTTCAGTACCCAGGTCTGAGATGATGCTTAGTTACCTGTACTCTGTCCATAAAGTCTTTGTGTCTGCACCAAGTGCTCAAGGATGTGAATTAAAATCTGGCAATATGACAGACGACCTTCAGATTTTTTTGTTACTGTTGTAAAAAGCCAGTCAAAGATGGAAAATTTTTGGTTAACTAGACCCCTGCCTGTTGACAATGATTGGCAAATCCCACCTATGCCGGGAAACCAACCAGTTTACTTTATTGGTTCTGCCAAGAGAAGTGGCCAGATTTTAAGCCTGAAGCATGCTGACTGCTACAGAAGGCATGTGGAGGGACATTCAACAAAGTATGAATGGGCTGTATGTACATGCCTCAGCCTGTATGTGTAATTTTGACTCTGCCTGGATTAGAGAAGTGAAGAATCAACTTGTGTTCAAAAATGTGGCCAAAGTCTACTGCCGTTTTATATTTCATCATCAATCCACCGTTGCAAATTTTTTCCCAGTATATGATTAAGAGCCCAAACGTAACGAATAGCTTCACACTTGATTGCTTTCTAACCAGAAGTGTAACCAAACCTCTATCACCGTGCTGAGACTGCAAACCTTCAGGCGGTTGCTTGATCAACTGAGCATCATGTGTGGATCCTAACAATAAGCCTAGTGACAGCTGGAGATGCTGCACACACTGATCGAATTAATCTGTAATAAAGTTGTTCCTCTATGTATGTTGATGCTAAGTTTCTTTCTTTCCTTCATCGTCTCTCAACGATAGGGTGAACACATGCCCAAACAACTGCTCTGGCCGAGGTGAGTGTCGGGTGGGTAACTCCACTGCTTCGGTTTACTGTGAGTGTGAAGCCAACTGGAAGGGGGAAGCCTGTGACATCCCATACTGCCTGGATGACTGCGGTTACCCTGAAAGAGGTCGCTGCCAGGGAAAGACCTGCATCTGTAAAACTGGGTGGCAAGGTAGGTGTCACTTTGATCTGTGCTCTAGGTGATTCTAGAAGGCTCCTTTCATCAGTAATGAGGTTGAACAGTGGTCCTCCTTCAAAGGAGCTGGTCATGAACCTTATCAGGCAGAAATATTGATATGAGATGTTGATAGAAGCACAGTCTGCCTCTTTTGGTATTTACAATTCTCTTTCATACAGTGGTGGAGTTGCTTTTTGTAGGGGAAAAAGGTACAAATAAGACTGAACAGCTCTGATCCAGTGTTTTTGTTTCATATGGAGCTGTTGGATCAGACTAAGAGCTGATTAGAGTTCAAAAAAACTGAAAACATTTCGAACTGGCTTGGTTCTGCTCAGTCTGGATGTAAAACTAGTCTGTGTTTGACTTTTTAAGTTCAGAGTCACATTTCTAGAACATGTTGCAGACGGTGCCGTGTGATTTAGAAAAGAAAAAGTTGGTTATTGCTGAGAAGGTTAGCAGGGTAGCAGCGGGGTCTTAAAGTATTAAAAAAGCATTGAATTCAGTGGGGTCAAATTTAAGGCCTTAAAAGCATTATATTTCAGAAAAAGGCATTATTTTTTTAATAGTCATAAATTTCACATCTTATTTTTTCAAATAATAAAATAATTTGTCATATATAAGCGTTTAGATTTGTTTTTTATAAATAAAACATTACGGCGAAGTGCACATTACGACTCTGCACTTGTTGCTATGGTTCCCAGCCACAACATGCGACAGCCCCTATCCAGAACTGCACCTGCAGTAGCACACCGGTGTTGCCAACTTAGCGACTTTGTTGCTATTTCTAACGACTTTTCAGACCCCCATAACAGCTTTTTTTCCAAAAAGCGCCTAGCGACAAATCTAGTGACATTTCTGAACACCCGTAGCTACTTTCTGTGAAACTTTGTTGCCGATATTCTCTTAAAGACCCTGCTTGTTCTGCATCCAGACATTCAGAATGGGAATGATCTGCGCATGTGCATGCAGTAGTATCGTAGTACATCTGACCAATCATAAACCTTTCTCGGTTCATTTCACCCGCTTACAAACAAAGTTGTTTTGTGAAATCTGCAAGTATATAAGACCGATTTTTCTTTTATGAGCCACACACGAACATCAGGCAGAAGCTTTCTATGTACTACCTGTATCGCACACCTGTGGTGCGTTCAAGGAACGTTCGAAACGCATGGTGAGTTCAATAAGATAGGACTTTTAAATCCTATAAAAAAAGACAGAAAATAATACCAAGAGCCACAAACTTCTGTTTGATGGCAGTTGGCAAGCAAGGTTCAAAGCATACTTAATATTTTTACAAAGTACTAAAAAACAAAGTATATTCTTTCTATTTACTTTGTCATCTTGAGATATCTCAACAAAATATTTTTTTTCAGAACTAGAAGTGTTTAAAAGTCTTTGTCCAATTGCATTTTGATATCTTGGTAAATTTTGTACCATTTCTCTCAACAGTATACTTTAGGCAAAATAATAAAACATGTTCCACAGTCTTTTCTTGAAGACAAAGTCACATTTCCCTGTAGCATGTTTCCCCTGTTTAAATCATGTATTGTTTAACCCTGTATGACCAAATCCTAATCTAGATAGAACTATTTTCTTCTTTCTTTTTTGTTCTGTTTTTCTCATTAAACCAACTTTGAATATATAAGCCACCTACCAGTTCTTTGACGTGACGTGATTACTTCATCAATATGCAAATTAGCGTGGGACATCATCTGGCGACTTCCTGGGTCCACCTTAGCTACTTTCTGTCAGAGACAGTTTGCAACACTGTAGCACACGGGGTGGGAAATGTTTCCTCTAATCACTACAACAGCAGCAACCCAATGGGCAAGTGTTAATATAATCCGCAGTGGCCACAAAACGCGAAATATGACTGGGTCAGACCTATGCCTGGTAACGATCATGAGGCTTTTTGTTAGATCTGCTGCAAACGTGTAAGCTGGGGACAATCATGGGACTGACTGCATTGGAGTCCCACATACGAAGCAAAAAACATGCTACTAGCTTAAATTGGCCAACTTCATGCGCCAGTCGCACATTATTGTGGTAG
The DNA here is from genome assembly GCA_963556495.2 of Valencia hispanica. Taxonomy (NCBI): domain Eukaryota; kingdom Metazoa; phylum Chordata; class Actinopteri; order Cyprinodontiformes; family Valenciidae; genus Valencia; species Valencia hispanica. Next base: position 36,192,578 of record OY747720.1, on the reverse strand, counting down.
GCAATCACCAGCAATTTCTCACTGTCGCCACGACAACAGCGACTGCTACAACTAGCCACGGCAACGGCAATGGACTTTTAAGTACAACCACAAACTTGCAGCCAGGGACCTGTGAATTAACGCCAACCGTACGGTCAGAAGTTATGCGCTTTAAAAACTGTTTCTGATCACCAATCCTACACGTCTAATGAAGATATTAGGAAGATATTCAAAAGCATGTTTACAGATTCTAAAATTGCATCTGCATTCATGTGTGGTAAAAACAAGACTGCCTACATTACCAAACTTGGACTTGCATTATTTATTCCAAAGGCACTAATACAGGATTTAAAGGATTTTAAATTGAAATTGATTTTAATTTAACCAATAAAAAGGAAAAAAAAAATTTTTTCTGTTGTAAATGTAGATATGCATTTTTCTGGCCACAAACCCGACATTACATTTTTCTGAATAGGCATTAAAAAGGTATTAAATTTCACTACTTCAAAACTGAAGCTACCCTGGGTTGGTGTTAATTTGAAGAAATCGTATTTATCCCAGTGTTCCTACAAACACATTCCCTAATATAACCTCCTTTTGTTTATTTATGTTGGGGAACGGCTGCTAGAAACATTTATTGGATTTATTACTTCCACCCAATTAGTGGTGGGCAATATAAAAGGTATAGGGTAGAAATTATATAAATTTAGCCAAAGGTAGAGATTTTGACTATACCAGCTCACCACAACTGCACATTTTGATGATGTCATCAAGATGGATAAATACTGGTGTTCAGTGTTCCTCTTTACACTACATATTCCAAGTTTAAAGTTTGTCGTTTTCCTTTTAATGGAAAAAAACCTGTTAAACTTGAAGCATTTTTAATTAAAATATGTGCAGCTTTATTTTTGTGCGATATTAAATTTATAAATAAATAACCAGGAAAGCAGACAATTTAGAACTTGGTGTAAAAAAAAAAAAAAAAAAAAGCAAAACATTTAGCTTTTAATTTATTTAAAATATCTTCATCTTTCTGTTGTGGGAATTTTTATGTGGCATTTTATTAGAAAAAAAGATTTGAATATTTTTTAAATGCATTTTGCACAATAAATGTTCTTTAAATGACATTCTGAACTTTTTTAAAGTTGTTGTTCTGCTGCAATGTATTTGGAAAGTGAGTGTTCATTATATATGCCATGTTCATAAACTGTTATTTTGATATGTATAGAAAAGAAGAAAAGAAAATATATCGCAATAGATATTGTTACCGCACATGCTTTAGATTATATCACAATACAGATTTGAGGCTATATCGCCCATGCCTACACCCAATATTCCAACAGGAGGATCACATACATGTGACTAGCACATGCGTCATGTAACAGTTAGCTTTTTCTATTCTGATATTCCGGCACCTAAAGCTTACAAAACACATTTGTTTGCTTTTTTAATGCTTTTATGGCAAACCCCACCATAGGTGGGTAGTAACTAGTTACATTTACTCAAGTAACTTTTGGAAAAAAAATTACTTTTAGGAATAGTTTTACTGCACTATTCTTATTACTTTTTCTTGAGTAATATTTTTATGATGTATCGCCACTCTTGCTTGAGTGGAATTTCTGTCTACTCTACTCACAGCGAGTAACTTCACTGAATGAAGAACAAGCTTGTTTTAACTAAAAATACCTGAGACTCACACTTACAGTTTATGTTGAAGTGAGACCTCTTGCTTATACACAAGCTTCACCATTTTAATGTTATTAATGTTTAATGTTATTATCCATCTGCCGAGCCTGTTGTGCCATTTGGAGGTCAAGTAAGGTTACCTTACCTAACATATACAAATACATACATCACCTACTGTATTTACTTGTTTCAATACTTGTTTTACTTTGAAAAGAATTTGGAAAAGTTCTTCTACTTGAATGGGTTAATTTGCAATTATGTCATGTATTTGTATTTATTTTACTCGTTAAAATTTGCAGAACATTTTTATATTTTTGTCCAGTTACATAATTTTAAATGTTAAATCATATGTTATGATTTCAGAACAAATACCCAAGCACTCAATACTTGAGTAGCCTTTTTACCAAATACTTTTTTACTCTTGAGTAATTTTTTGGATTACTACTTTGTACTTGAGTACAATTTTTGGCTACCCACCACTAGCCCCAACAACCCAAGAGTGACTCCCATTTGAGCCGCAGTGTCTACTTTGTGCACAAACGAAGCAAAAAGAAGAAGGAAAAAGGTAACAGAAAAATTGGGGAGATTGAATAAATTATTCCACATTTTATTATTAGATTTCCAAATTGAGCTGATCTAAGCGGACATAAATGTTGTGAAAAGCCCTTTAGCACATGTCGAGCCAACTTCCCCATTGTGTTTCTTCCTGTTTTTAGGGATGGTGCCAAAAAATGTTTTGCGCTCTGAGGTCTAGAATAATAACTATGGGACTCTGGACATTTTAAACCTGAAAATTGGTAGGAATTGTTGTTCTAACTTTTCCAGATTCTTCCTTTTCATACACCAATAGGATCACAGAGAACGGTGAATATTCAGTGCAGCTGAGCAAAAAGCAACTCCAGTGAACCTGTTGAGTGTTTGATTTTATGTGTCCAGCATTCTCATTTCTATTATGTGACTAAACCTGGAGCCTCCATGAACAGTTATTGAAGGTTTCCACCTGCTCCACACAGAATCGCCTCGGATAAAACTTTTAGCAGAATCCGCTCCTCCTTTTATTTTGGTGACCTTATTGTGTCCCTGAATCTGACCATCTGGCCCTTCCAGCTGCTTTGTTAGCTCCTTAACGGCTCCGCCTCGCCGCTCTGCACGAACAGACACTACTGCTTAATTTACCCGCACTTCTATCAGCAGCTTTGTGTGCTTATTATCTCATTACCAAAGCTGAGGGAGGTTAGGAACAGACAGGCACTTTCTTTAGTTTTTATTACCTTTGTCATGGTGTTTTCACAGTGGAATTGCAGCCTCTCTGCTTTTTACTGCTGCCTTCAGAGTGATCTAATTTTCTACACCAACAAGTGCAAACGCAGACAGATGTCTTTGAATTCAAGCGTGGCCTCGCATCTAATCTTTCTGCTGTGGAGACACGGCCTTAAAAAAACTGTCCGCTTAAAGGACTAGAAGCTACAGTTGTTGTTTTTCTGCGAGTGCTGAAGAGCCATTATGTCGCTGTCATTTTTGTTCTGTATTCATAACAGCTGAACAAAGCATAGAAGTGAAGTAGCCTTGAGTAGATTAGAGCAACACTTCCTTTCCTGGATCAAGTCAACCTGTGCACTGTTTGTGACAAATAAAGTGATATACACGTAACGAGGTGTTATGACTCCATTGGACATCAGAGGCAACAGATCAACTGATGAGAAACAATCAATCCTTCTATTTCTCAACTACAGTTGATTGGTAGCCGTTTGCCTGAATTGCACACCGCTTCTCTTTACCTCGTTCTCCAGGGATTCCGGTTTATGCCGGCCTTATTGTTCTGGTTCATAAACACAGGAAGGCACTCATGATTGAACCCATCTGATGGAGTTTTTGCACTCAATCCAACAAGGCAGCAAGTAGTGTTTCCAGAAAGAATATCATTTTCCTAGATATGATTTAAAAAAATGAACAAAAGTGTATTTTTAAGTTCAAATACATTCAGTAGCTTCTACCATGGCTACAAAAGAATCATACCCTTTGAACTTTTCCACATGTTGTCAACTTACGACCACAAACTTCAATTCACTTTTAGTAATGACGGATGAACATATGGATGCACCGATATGAAAATTTGGGCCAGTATTGATATCCGGTATTAATACTGCTTCTATGGCGGAGAATTTATATTTACCTGTATTATATACGTATATATCTGCTGGAGATGGATTTCAATATCCGTTATTAATATTGGCCCGGTTTTACTTATACGACTGATACTGATACATTAAAAATGAACTACAATAAGCCGATACCAATGTGAATGCCGATATAGCATTCGTCCCCAGTTGAACATCTTATAGAGCTCTCTTCAATGCATCATCCAAAATTTGTATGGTAAATTCCTAAAGCTACCAAGACCCTGATGTTCTCCTTAACGTAGTGTTTCTCAACCTTGGTCCTCAAGGCACACTGCACTGCATGTTTTAGATGTTTCCCTGCTTTAACACATCTGATTCTTCTCAAACCCCCAGTCGGTCGTGGCAGATGGCCTCTCGTACTGAGCCAGGTTCTAGTGGAGGTTTCTTCCTGTTAAAGGGGAGTTTTTTTTTCTCTCCACTGACGCTACAGGCTTGCTCAGCATGAGGGATTGCTGTGAAGTCAACGACACAAAGCAGGCGATTGTCTACTGTCGCTACATCTTGGTCTAGGAGGAACTAATGCTGCAAATCAATGACTTGATGCAGTCTGCTGGGTTTCTTTAGACAGAAAACTTTTAAACTGATTGGACGTGTTGTGATTTGGCCCTGTATAAATAAACTCAATTGAATTTAACTGAATTCAGATTACAGTTCAACAAAATTCCGTTAATCAGCCAGCAATTGAAATCAGATGTGCTGAGGCAGGGAACCATCTAAAACATGCAGGGCAGTGTGCCTTGAGGACCAGGGTTGGGAAACAGCCCCTTAACGGACAGTGATAAAAAGCGCGTTTCCGCTTTCTGAACCTCAGGGCAGTTTTAGCCGACTGAGAGGAGCGGGCCGACAGATTACTTCGTCAGATAAATGATCCGGTAAAACTACCCTGAAATTCCAAAAGTGAAAACGTGCCACAAGAAGCGCTTTAATCAGGGAATCAGCCTAAAGTCCCATGGTAACTCTGGAGGAGCTGCTCAGATGGGAGCAACTATAAGCTGTTCACTCCATAAATCTGACCTTTATGTAAGAGTGCTAAGAAGAAACCTGGTAAAAGTTTGTCACAACAAACGCGTTGAATAAGTTGCTTTGTAACTTTTTGGCAAAAGGCCACATGTGGCAAAAACTAACACTGCACGCCCTCCTGAACACTTGAACACATTATCCCAATGGTGAAACATGGTGGTGGGAGCATCATGCTGCTGCAGTGTTTTTCTTTAGCAGTTACATGGACAATGGTCAGAACTGAACGAGGCTGCAGATTTAAATCCAATTGGGAATCTGTGACGAGTGGTAAAAATTCCTGTTCAGAAATGCTCTCCATCCCATCTGACACAGCTTGAGCTATTTTGCACCAAATGTCTGTCTCTAAATGAAGAACGCCACACTTTCAAGAATTTTTATTTACAGGAGAATGAAAACCTTAAAAATATTCTTTTTACTTTACAATTATGCTCCGCTTTGTGTCTATCACATAGAATGTCACAAAACAAGAAAGTGTAAATGGTATGAATAATTCTTTAAAGTGCAGAATGTTGACCCAGAAACAAAGAAAAGTCATCCCAAAATTGGTCAAAATTGTCCAACCGAGTAAGAACCAATCGTCATCCTTACTGTGGAGCCTTGACTCTGTTTCCTTCCCTCCTCAGGTCCAGACTGCTCTGTCTCGGTTCCCGCCAATTCCTCCTTCTGGAGCCGAGAGGAGTACCTTGAGGCGGGCCTGGCCAGGGCGTCCCACAAGGCTGTGGTGGAGCAGGGCATCATGTGGGTCATCGGCGGCTATGTCTTCAACACGTCTGACTATCACATGGTCAAAGCGTGAGTTCACCTCTCTGCAAACAGCTTTACTGTGACTTTTACGCCGCAGCTCTGATGCAAAAAACAAAGATGATGTTGGTCTTCCTGTTGCTGTGACAACGGGGCATAAAACGCAGCATGTGTGCGAAATATTTTTAAATAATTTTATTATGCTTGTTCTGAGTGCAAAAGTAGTATCTAACTGTCCTAAGAGAAGCCACAGAATGAGAGTTTGGCTAAAAAAGAACAGGATAAATGTATTTATTTCTCTACACAAATCTAAAATGAAGTTTAATTATGTCCAAAACAAGTTACAGAAAGTTCCTCATCCTAAAAAAGTTACAGAAAGTTCCTCATCCTAAAAAAGTTACAGAAAGTTCCTCATCCTAAAAAAGTTACAGAAAGTTCCTCATCCTAAAAGATCACACTCCCTTCCTTTCTTGCTTTCTTGCTTGCTTGCCTCCTTCTATCTACAGTGGGGCAAAAAAGTATTTGTCAGCCACTGATTGTGCAAGTTGTCCCACTTAATAACTTAAGATGAACACCTTGAGGAAACCTTTGGCCTCTGACATTGCCCAACCAAGGTAACATTACAAAGTATTGTGGTGAAGTTTTGTTATTGACCGAAAACTTATTTTCTGCACCTTTTAATACAAATAAATTCTTTAAAATCTATACAATTTGATTTCCTGGATTTAAAAAAAAATCTGTCTCTTGCAGTTGAAGTGTACCTATGATTAAAATTCCAGATCGCTCATCTTATTAGGTGGGACAACTTGCACAATCGGTGGCTGACAAATACTTTTTTGCCCCTCTGTATACATCCTTGTGTCTGACCTCCTTTCCTTCTTGTTCTCTACCTCTCCTCCTTCCTTCCTTCTTTACTTTTAGTTTCTTTGTTTTTGTAGATTTCCTAGTAAAAGCCCACCTCCTGTAGAAATCAATTCATCCATGGTCTGTACCGGCTGCTGCCCATCTCCAGCAGTCACTGAGCAGGAGACTGAGTAAAACCTGAACCTGTGGGAGGAAACCAGACTGGGAGAACGAGCTGAGGGCGGGTTTCCAACCTAGGACCTTCTTCTTGCAAGCCAACAGTTCTAACCACTGGCCCGCACTGCTGCTCCTCTGGGCAGCCCTCCTGTAGAAATGTTTGTCCTAAATAATAATGTCACAGCTATTATTAAAACAAAACTTTGATCACTATCAGAAGAGTGTCAGATGGCAGTAACACTGCTCAGTTCAACACTTCACAAGCAATGCCCCCCCTCCCCCTCGCCATCCGATTCATATCATCAGCCAATTATTCTGAGCGACAACAAAGTAGAACAATATGACTATCCAATAACAAAAGAAGATGATGTGTTTGATAAGTTTATATTGCATCTTTTCTGTTTTTATCAGAAATGCCAGGAGGGGGCATCACAAACATCACATCTCAGTCTGGAAATCCTAGGTTGTCTTTCCCCTCCCACTTGCCCCCCCACAGATGCCACAAATAAATTTTTCTACTTTCCTTCCGTTTAGGTATAACCTGAGCAGTAAGACATGGCTGGCCCTCGACCCCTCCGTCAACACGGTCACCCCACGATATGGCCATTCACTAGCTCTGCATGAGGTACATGAGACGTTGCTGTTCATTCTGTTCCTATAAACACCATTAAAAAGCTGTAAGGTGTATCCTTGCTGCATCATTCTGGCATCTGTTTTATTATTAGCTTTAAGTGTATAGGAGAATGGTTTTAAGATGAAATAAGGAAGGAAGTCAGTAGCATCTACATCAGACGGAGACAAATAGAAGCATTATTTCCCAGTCAGTCTTCTGGTCTCCCAGTTTTATGTTGCTACCGGAGAAATCTTCAAGTTTAGATACACTGCTGTGAAAATTGATGTAGCAGTTCCAGGAAGCTTGCTTGGAGCTGTTGATGAAACGATGAATCACAGAGAGGTTCATTTGCAGGACAAGACAGACTATTAGGTTAGAAAATAGTAACGTTTTTGCATTTTGTCTCATTAGAACCACAATCTTTAATGTACTTTAATGTATTTTTGGGGGGCTTCATGTGATAGATGAGGGGTCAGCAACCGTATCAATTTAAACGGCTTCTTTTGCCATCGCTGCTACAAAATAGCAGCGATGTCAAAACTGATCAATGTAACCAATATGTACGAAATGAAATGTTTTTATTTTGAAAGAAAAATAAATTAAATTTAAATGTATTTTAATATTTAGAACCAACTGAATCATCCAACGTTTACAAGGGAAAAAAACGTTTTATAAAAACCGAAGAAAGTAAAAGTTTGAAGCTTAAAAGATTTAATTACTTTTACAAGCGTTGTAGCAAACGTGGCCTCCTGTTCTAGACATTTAATGCAGTTATTCCATAAAAGCATACACAAGAACCGCTAAAACCATTATTGTTATTACCTTTTATTATGCAAAACATTCCTAGTTTGATTTCTTTTTTTAAGAGCCACTCTGGGCTTTGGAGCTGCAGGTTGCAGACACCTACATTATACCAACATGGCCTTCCCTCTGTCCAGAACTTGTACAGGGCTCTGATAGGAAAAGGTCAGCTAAGAAATCTGAATAGCATGGTGTGCATTTATATTCACCTCTCTTACTCAGCTACCCCTAAATAATATCCCAACAGTTACAGTCTCTAGATGGGCAAAGTGTTTACACAAGCACTTCAAAACATGGCGGTCCTGGAATGTTTAGGAGGGTTGTATGCATACACCCTCTCACTTTAGGGATTTTCATTTATTTTACTTGATCAGAGATCTTGTAGAAGCTCAAATTTTGTAACTCTCCTACTAGGGATGCACCGATATGATAATTTTGGCTGATACTGATATAGCCGATATTAATATTGCAGTTATGGCCGATAACCGATATATCGCCCTACCATTTTGACAATGTTAAAATCGACCACGCCACTGACATTTCTTCTCTGCTTCAGTTCAGTGAAACGCCCCCTACAACACTGCGCTGCGTCACTGTCACTCACTGCGTTTACATGCAGTAAGAGAAAGCCAAATGACTGTCTTAGTCCGGCTGGAGTCGAACCGAACTTCACTTCTCTTAATCGGACTAAAGCACTCAGATAATGCGGTTAGAAAATCAAATTTCTCTGCATGTAAACTGCAGCCGAGCTATTCACTCCGATAGCCAAGCTTTTCAGAGAAAGTGACGAGACTGCTGAAGCTGGAATAACGACACCGGTACACAACACAGCAACAATGAGTGTAACACAGTCAAACTGTACATTACTTACAAAACGTACTGTGCTGCAGAGTTGCTGTCGTCCACTTCTTCCTTATTTTACTCCGTCTGCTTCACTGCTGCCAGCATTTGTTTACTATCTGTGTGACTCTCTAGTCCAACGAAAAGAATGCCAGCGCGAAAGGGCGCATCTAGCGTCGCAGAGTCGAAAGCACTTTGTTCAATAATTAGATTTTCTAAAGGACATGTAAACCGGGATAAAGTCTCCTTTTGTGGTTAAGCTGTTAGTCTGATTATTGCCCAAACTTGATTTAGATGTGTATGTAAACGTACTGACTGTCACATGACCAAGCAAACGTCACTTTACCAACCCCCTTCCCTCTCTAGACACGCAAACATAAGCAGCGACAAGATGAAAATAAACATTGGTTATTATTATCGGCCCACTTTTACTTATGGGGCCAATATCAATGTTAATGCCAATATTTCCTCCATCCCTATTGCTTACCTAGCAATACTGAACAACAAATGCATAATTTTCCTGCTTAAACTGAAAATGTAACACTCCTACAAATATTTTTCTATTGTAAAGTAAAAGATTGTTTTCCCAAACAGTTAAAAAGCAGAGATAGCGACTCGCGTTTCATAATAGAGCTGTAGTTAAATAGCAAAAACAAAGACTTCAGATTCAACTTAGACTTCTGCAGGAAGGACTGGAGACTTGACTTGGACTCCAGTTCTGAGACTCGAGTCTTCTAAATAATTTTTATCTCATTTAAAGAAGAGAGATAGGAAGTCTGTATGTGAGCAACAGACTGCAGCTGCTTTACGTGTTTTACTGTAACAAGACGTTACTGTGACGTTGGTGGATTACGGGATGTGTAATGGTGCATAACAAGCTGTTCATGTTAGCTGTAGTTTCATAATAAAGACCACAAAAATGTCTTTCTAAATGAAAGCTTTAACAAATAACTTTGAATCATTTCAGGATCTAAAAACACTCTTTATTTATTTACTACATTGTGTCTGGTTCATTACGTTGTACTTTATATCATACATTCTTACAGACTGTGTGAATTCCTTGTAATACTGATCCATTGTCAGTCGGAATTGAATTCATACTCATTTCTTCCAGGGGAAGATCTACATGTACGGAGGAAAGATTGACTCAACTGGCAATGTGTCCAGCCAGCTGTGGGTTTTCCACATCCAGAACCAAACATGGGTCCTTCTTAGCCCCCGGCCCAAGGACCAGTATGCTGTGGTGGGACATTCGGCCCACATAGTGCCTCCCACACAAGAGTGGGACAGTCCTGTCATGCTCGTCCTGTTCGGACACTGTCCTCTATACGGCTACATCAGCCATGTGCAGGAATACAACATTGGTGAGCTGATCCTGCTGTTAATGCGTTTCAATTCAACACAATTTAACACCAAGTTACACTAAAGTGTTTGACTTCATCCAGTCATGCTGGCAGGAAACTTGCCAATTAAACACTCACTCACTTATTCTCATAATTGGAAGTAATTTGGACTTTGTTCCTCAAGCAATCAATAACTAAATGCTGTGGGATCATCGTTGTGGAATGAAAAATAACGTCAATCCTCGTCTGAGTCTCTTGTAGTCTAACTAATGAAACACTGTATAAACTAAGCTGAATCTCATAGTCACACATACACACACCCCTCCCAGCCCTTCAGTCTCAACCAGACATTCTGACACATCTACTGTCTTGGCTCCCCCCCCCCCACCCCCGCTTTTTGCCTATGGGATCTCATTACATTTCATCAACATAAGGCAGCTTTCCTTCACTTTCTCACCAACTCTGTTCTGTGACCTTCCAGTCAAAAACTCATGGAGCGTTGTGAGTACAGACGGAGCGTTGGTCCAAGGCGGCTACGGCCACAGCAGTGTTTTTGACCCCAGCACCAGAGCCATCTACATCCACGGGGGCTACAAGGCCTTCAGTGCCAACAAGTATGGACTAGCAGGAGACTTGTACAAGTTTGACGTGGACAAAAGGAAATGGTGAGGTTTTCATTAACATTGTGGAAGTGTTTTGAATGCAGGAGTAAATAGAATAGTCTGCTGTTGTTGAAACTTCATTTGGTATGCAGCCCACTTGTGTCCATTTATTAGTATACAGTGTATACCTACTCCATCCGCTCTGTGAATTATGGATCGTGCGTCTTCCAAATGAAAAACGAAATAGCTTCTTCTTTTTTTCTTTAGCTCCTCATGTTGTGTGAGAGCAGAAGTGTAACCACCTTCTCTGTGTGCTTGTTCAGGACCATTCTGAGAGACAGCGGCTTCTTCCGTTACCTTCACACGGCCGTCATAGTGAGCGGCACCATGCTGACTTTTGGAGGAAACACGCACAACGACACGTCTATGAGCCACGGCGCCAAGTGCTTCTCCTCTGACTTCCTGGCCTACAGTTTAGGTAAGAAACACCTCAGCTGAATGAGATTCAGACGGGAACTTCCAGACACACATAAAGACAATTTAAAAAGTCGGCCCTCTATCACCTGAAGAACATTTTCAGGATTAAAGGAGCATTGAAAAACTCATGCATGCTTTTATCTTCAGTTTAATTGAGTACTGCAACAGGTCTGCCTAAAAAGTCAGACAGCTGCAGCTGATCCAAAACGCTGCTGTTTGTGTTCCTCACTAGAACCAGAAAAGTAGAGCACATCACCCCAGTTCTAAAGTCCTTACACTGGCTCCCTGAAGCTCAGAGAATAGACTTCTAAATACTTTTACTAGTTTATCAATCATTGAACATCTTTACGGCAATATACATGAAAGATCTGTTGTTGTTATATCAACCTTCCAGACGACTCAGGTCCTCCGGTTCAAGTCTACTCTGCTGCTTTCTCCATGTTTGATTCTGATTTTGGGGATGCATTCAGTTTTTATGGTCCTCTAATCTGGAAAAAATTTCCAGAAAACTGCTAAACTTTTGAAACACGGAGTTCCTTTAAATTGAGGCAGAAAACTTATTTGTTTACAGCTGCCCTTGATCAATAATCACTGGAATATTGTTAATTCTGGTCTGGATTGCATCTTTTCATTACTACTTTTTATCACTAATGTAATGTAGGGTTTCCTTTTTTGTTTTATTGCGCTGTTTTTATCATATAAAGAACTTTAAAGGGATATTCCACCCGGAAATTTGGTTTGTTGCCATATTCCCCAGAGTTGGATAAGTGTGAAAAAGCATTTTGTAACCAGCCCAGTCATTCTCCTAATCTGGCAGCAGTCTGTTTTCATTAGCTTAGCATAAACAATGTAATTGAATGGTAACAACTAGCATTTTGTATACAAAAGTAATGCAAACTACTCAGTAATGATCCTTATTATTTTTGGTGACCTCAATAATCATAGCGATTGCTAACGAAAATAATAAGTAACAAAGAATTACAGGAGCCGATTTAGATTTAGGACTAGATTATGACAAAGCACTGCTGTAAGCCGCCGCTGCAAGGCGCAAGGACATGACGCAGCGCCAGCAAAACCTACCTACTTCCTTAAACACATCCTTAAACAGTGGCCCGGCCACTGTTGGGTACAGTGGAGGATATGTGATGCTGTGGGCCTGTTACTCTTCCCAAGGCCCTGGAAACTGTGTTCCAGTGCATGCCATCATAAACAGTTTAGGATACTAAATAAGAAATCTGAAGGATCCTTTAGGTAAACCAATTACAGGTCATTATCGAGTCTTTCTGTTGGATATTGATCTAAAACATGAAACCAGATCAACACAGAAATTGTTCAACAGACACAAATCCATCCTTCTGCCATGGCTGCTCAGTCCCCTAACCTATAGACAACCTATGGGCGGAGCCGAAAAGAAGAGAGAACCCAGGAGCCGGAGTATCCAGCTGCAGCATGTTTTAGATGAACCGCTGCTTCAACAAAGCTTGTTTCAGATGGCTAAAGGCCTTTCTTAGGATGTCCTCAACGACGGATTTATTTTTAGGTTTTTACACACGGCATTAACAATAGTTGGCACAGTTTAACGAGATCCCAACTTTCCAGAGTAAGTGATTCTCATTATTTTATCAGTCTATAAACACTGTTATAGATCTAGTTGGCCTCGTTCCGCCGTGCTGTCATAAATGGCTCCTTAATTGGAAGCTCGAGGCTCCTGGGATGTTGGGAAGATTTCCCCAGAGAAAGTTCCCTCAGGAAGTTTGGGCTTTTCTGTGTCATTAAAAGGTTGACTGACAAGCAGCCCAGTTTGAACCTGGGACCAGCTTCTCTTTAGCAGGACTGCTGATTGCACTAAACCTTCCCCAGGAAGACGTTTTGGTGACTTCTGCTTCACTGTGTGTGGAGGAATCATTTCATTATCGTGTTTGTGGCAGGACTGTATTAGGAAAAGCTGACTGCTATAATGAGTCTAATATATTTTCTGGCCCTTAACTTCTCCCTTCCACCTTTCGTCCTCTCCCTGATTTTTACAAGATGAATAGAAGCTGACTATATAATTTAGCCCCACCTCAGCCAGCTGCAGAGCTGTTGGCAGCAGCACCTTTGGTAACTGTTGGGTAATTACATTTGAGTTGGGCCAAGCCTACAGAGCTAATTCCCCGCTCTTAACAAGCTGAACTCAATTAAAGTGTAGAATTTACAGGCTGCCCGGTGTCCTGAGATTGTCTGCTGCGGTTGTAATGAATCCCTGCTCTGAGGGACGTTGCTCTGTCCCAAATGCAATACCGTGCTGTGACAGCAGATGTCACTGTCTCTGCATGAATGTGGTGCTCTCTCCTCTGGGAGACAATGATGACTTGCACTGTATTGTACTGTGAGAGACAGAGTGATGTATGACATGCAGTGAGTGTGAGCCAGTGTGTTGGCGCTGCTCTCAGAGCTGAACACACTGCTGTGGTGGTGCTTAGAACCTGAACACTAAGCATGTTAGGCAGTAATTCTTCGGGTTAAAATATTTTTGAAAGACATCTGCTCTAACCTGATGGGGAACAGAGAGGAAAATATTAACGACCACCTTCTGTTTACATTGCTCTGCAAATGTATTCACAGCCCCTGAACGTGTCCATAGTTTGTCATGTTACATTCACAAACCTGAATATATTCTTTAGGGATTTCAGGTCATCAACCAATACAAAATACACATCCATGTAAATGATGCATGCTTTTAATTTATTTTATTTTTTTTCTACATGCAAATCCCACCCCCACCGTGAAATATGGTAGTGGTAGTTTCCTGCAGAAAAAACACAGGCAGAGCTTCAATAAAATAGTTTAGATGGAAACCTATTCAAGAGCTAGAATGGCCCAGTCAAAGTCCAGACCTAAATCCAGTTGAGAAGTTGTGACAAGTCTTTAAAATGGTTACACCGGGGATCGTTGACCTTTAGAATCCAAAGAGCCGTTTTTGCCCTCAGTCCAGCTAAATAAAATAAAAAAATGTGAGAAATATCCACGATAGAAAATTTGTCATTTTTTAAAAACACCTTATTAATACTAGTTTTAGGTATTAAAATTACATGAAGGTGGATACATTTTATTATGAAGGATGTTATTTGTAGAAAATGTAAAGAAAAATGGACTGCTCGTAGCTCCAACCTAATGACAAGTGTGACAGACCCCCAAAAATATTTATATATATTTTTAAATATTTCGTGTCATTTTATTGAGGGAATTAAGTGGTGAAAAACTGCCAAAAGCTGCTCTTCTTTTTATGCTGTCTGTATTTAAGAACATGAGTTGGTTCTTTATCTTTTCGAGCCAAAGTTATTAAGAGCTGTTGTTGAAGGACCAAAGAGCCAGTTGTGCCTCCGGACTGTTGCCTTACAGGAAGGCGGTCCTGGGTTTGAATCCCGGCCTGGGGTCTTTCTGTATGGAGTTTACATGTTCTCCCCGTGCGCTTCCCCGGGTTATCTCCAGGTACTCCAGCTTCCTCCGACAGTCCAACCACATGATGGATCTCTCTAAATTGCACTGAGTTATACATTTGTGTGTGTGTGCGCATGGTTGTTTGTCTCATGTGTCTCTATGTTGACCGGTGGGCAGCAACCAACAAATTCCTTCAACTCTAAGACTTTTTCCTGATACTGGCTAAAATCTGAGGTTTAGCTCTCCTAAAGGCTTGAACACGGCTCTTGATCTTTTTTAAAAATAAATTCAGTCCTTTTCCCCCACTCCCCACAGATTCTCTCTCCCCACTGCTAACGTTGCTCTGTCGTTATCTCAGTGTCTCGGCCGTGGACACTTTGCCCTTTCTTGTTTGATGGACTCCAGGAGAAGACTTGTTAAAGGTCTCGCCAACCACCCGAGGCGCGTCTGCATCAGATGTTGCCGCTGCAGAAAAAGTGTGTGACTGAATGTGCACGAGCGGGCCATCGCTCTGACCTCTCGTTCATCCTCTCGTTTCAGCGTGCGATGAGTGGACGGTGCTGCCTCGACCGGACATCCACCATGATGTGAACCGCTTCGGACACTCTGCGGTCTTCAGCGACAGGTAAAAAAAAAAAAGGAGGTTAAGGTTCACTTAAAAAAGAGAAACTTCCCTGGGGAAGGAATCGGGGCTGCTTTATTTTGGCATCCCTCCATCCCTCCATCCCTCCATCCATCCCTCCATCCATCCATCCATCCATCCATCCATCCATCCATCCATCCATCCATCCATCCATCCATCCATCCATCCATCCATCCATCCATCCATCCCTCCCTCCCTCCCTCCCTCCCAGTTCTATGGTCTGCGCAAAACATGTTAGTGAAGTTCTTTGCATTCAGGCGATCTCACCAGCTCAATTCTTGAGGCTCTGTCGCTTTTATGCAAATTGCTGGTTGCAGACTACGCCCACCCATCTTGATACTAGACTGCAGGTTTGCCACACATGAGAACAGCACTGAATTGGAATTTTTTGGCAGGGTTTGACATGTTAGACGCTGTTATATTCGAATTCCGCTTATTGTGATGTCACAATAAGGTACTTCTTCAAAAGGCTTGTTGAAACAAAAATGTCCTCACAAAAAATGGACGGATGGATTTTACTCATGTTTGGAGTGTTTATAGAGAAAGCAGAGACCCAAATGGTAAAACAAAAGGTTGAAAAAAGGTGAGATTTACATAATATGTCTCCATTAATTTGGAGGAACCCTGAAAAAATAAGTTCTCATAATTGATACTGCATCTTTAACTATTAACTCATTGTGTAAAATGTTAAATTTGCTCAATTGAGTCTTTTAAAACAATAATCCTCCTAAAACTGTCCCTCCACTTTCTTCGGTTCTGACTTTAATCCAGCCGATTTGTAAGTCAACCACATTCTGTTCCTCTTATCCGTGAGCTCAACAGGAAATCCACAGCAAACAGGACTGTTGGCTAGATGTGACTAATTTACCCACGCACCCTAGCAGTGATAATCACCATCAGACACACCGCAGGGTCATCAGACAGGTCTGTCTGCACATGTAGAGGGCACTTGTTGCTTTCTAAATGGGCTCATAAGGAGAAAGTTGAGGTCAGAAGAAGAGAAGGATCACTAAGGTGGACCTTTTCTGATTCTAACTGCTGAGAACTGTGGGGGAGCCCATCTCTCTCCCTTGATTTCTTCTGTCCTCTCACCTGTTTCACCCTTTTTCGTCTCACAGCGTGATGTACGTGTTCGGGGGTTTCAACAGCCTGCTGCTAAGCGACGTCCTGATGTACACCTCGCCCAGCTGCTCTGCCTTTTCCACCCCGGCGTCCTGCAGCCAGGCCTGGCCGGGGATCCAATGCACGTGGAACAGCAGCCAGGAAGCGTGCCTGGCGTGGGAGAGCAGCGTTTCCGGTCCCGAGCCACCACAGCTCCCGGCCTCCTGTAACACACGATCATGTAGGTCACCCCAAGCAGAGGGAAATGCTGCAGCAACACGAGCCTGTTGGAAACTAACGATCTCAGCCTCTTTAAATCTAAAATATTTCCCGCTCTGATGTCATCTCTTCCTAACTGTGAGCTATAGCTTTTTTGTTGTATTGGTGTCTTTTAGCATCCACTGACAACATTTATAATTCCCCAGTTTTCTCTCCTCTTGTCCTGCTGCCTGTGTTTTATTGTACGTGTCAGACAGTACAGGAGGAGTTCCTAAGGGACCAGTTAGCTGGGCTTCACTGTTTCATTAAGATTGCAATTTGACAAAAAGATATGAAGTCAACTAAGGAGGGAAATCTGTCTCCTCAGCCTGTACTCGAGGTTTCTTTTAGCCGAGAAGATCTTGAATGTGATCTTGAATGACATTCCCTCACGGTCTGTCTCGTTACACCTACAAAATGTTGCAAAACGCTGTCAGGCCGAAAGCTGATGCTGCACCCACCCTGAACACATGATCTCCCCATCATGAAACATGGTGGTGGCAGCATCATGCCCTGGGGATGTCTGGGCAGAGAAGCAAAGCAGTCCTGAAAGAAAACCTGTTGAAAGCAGAAAAAAAGACTTGAGACTGGAGGAGAGGTCCACCTTCCAGCAGGGAAATGACCCTAAACATACAGTCAGAGCTACAATGGAGTGGTTTATCAGTGGTGTCCAAAGTCAGTCCTTAAGGTGTGGTGTGCTGCATGTTTTAGATGATGCCTTGATTTATCACACTTGGAACATGTAATAGTTTATTAGCAGTTCTCTACAGAGCTAGTTGACACGCTAAGGAGGAATTAGCTTGACACTTTTGGTTTACACCAAACTGTTTGGGTGTGTTAGAATGACCCAGTCAAGGTCCAGACCCAAATGCAACACAGATTCGATGGCAAGACTGAATGCACGGCGCGCTTTTCAGATTGTTTGCAAAAATTACATTTAAAGCCATGTTATTTTGCTTCCACTTGACTTGTGCACTATTTTGTGTTGTTATACCAATTAAAACCTAAATAATTTTGGCTTCTGAACACAAAACAGCAAAAAGCTTCAAGTAATATGAATGCTGTTGGAGGGAACATTTTCAGCGGGGCAAAAAAGTATTTGGCAGCCACCAGTTGTGCTAGTTGTCCCATTTAAAAAGATGAGAAAGGTCTAATTATTTTTATCATAGGTGCATGTCAACTGTAAGAGACAGAATTTACAAAAAAGAATTGATCAGTATAATGGTGCAGAAAATAAGTATTCAGCACCTAAAAAGAAAGCAGGGCCCTCACAGACCTGTTACTCCTTTAAGAAGCTCTTCTGTCCTCCACTAGTATGGCACCTGTTTAAACTCGTTTTCTGTATAAAAGACACCTGTCCACACCATCAAACAGTCAGACTCCAACCTCCATCATGGCCAAGAACAGAGAGCTGTCTAAGGACACCAGGGACAAGATTGTAACGCTGCACAAGACTGGGATGAAACAATTTACAATAGGCAAGCAGCTTGGTGAGAAGAGATCAACTGTTGGAGCAATTAAGCAAAAAAATTGAATAAATATAAGATCACTGACAATCTTCTTCGACCTGGGGCTCCATACCAGATCTCAACTCATGGGGTACAAATGATAACCTAAAGAGAGCTGGAACCACAGTAACAAAGGTTACTATAAGTAACACACTACATCATCGTGAATAAAATCCTGCAGCACTTGGAAAGTCCCTCTGCCTAAGCCAGCACATGCCCAGGCCCGTTTAAACTTTGCTAGAGACCATCTGGATCATCCAGAGGAGGATTGGGAGAATGTCATGTGGTCAGATGAGACCAAAATAGAACTCTTTGGTATAAACTCCACTCGCCGTGTTTGGAGGAGGAAGAATGCTGAGTTGTATCCCAAGAACACCGTACCCACTGTGAAGCATGGGGGTGGAAACATTATGCTTTGGGGCTGTTTTTCTGCAAAGAAGACAGGATGACTAATCCGTATTAAGGAAAGGATGAATGAGGTCATGTGTCGTGAGCTTTTTGGCAAAAACCTCATTCCATCGGTGAGAGTATTGAAGATGAAACGTGGCTGGATCTTCCAGGATGACAATGATCCCAAACACATTGCCTGGGCAACAAAGGAGTGGCTATGAAAAAAGCATTTCAAGGTTCTAGAGTGGCCAAGCCAGTCTACAGACCTCAATCAAATAGAGAATCTGTGGAGGGAGTTGAAAGTCTGTGTTGCCCAGCAACAGCCCCAAAACATCACAGCTCTAGAGAAGATCTGAATGGAAGAATGGGCCAAAATAGCAGCTACAGTGTGTGAAAACCTGGAAACGTTTTTTCTCTGTCATTGACAACCAAGGTTACATTACAAAGAATTGAAGTGAACTTTTGCTATTGACCAAATACTTATTTTCTACATTTTTTTAAAATCATACAATGTGATTTCCTGGAATTTTATTTTCACATTCCATCTCTCCTAGTTAAAGTGTACCTATGATGAAAATTACATACCTCTCATCTTTTTAAGTGGGACAACTTGCACAATCGGTGGCTGGCAAATACTTTTCCGCCCTGCTGAAGCTGCCTTGCTCTTTTGCTCTCTCTTTCTCTTTCTCTCTCTCTCTCTTAAATAAAGTCTGTCCTATCTCTATTTTGACAAAAGCAGTGATGTGTCTCTCCAACTGTTGCAGATGCCGATAATGAGAGGTGTGACCAGTACACAGACTGCTACAGCTGCACGGCCAACACAAACGGCTGCCAGTGGTGTTCGGGCCAGTGTGTGTCTCTGGGAAGTAACTGTACCGCTCTTACGGTATGGAAAAAACCACACACACACACACACACACACACACACACACACACACACACACACACACACACACACACACACACTCTGCTAATGACAAACATTTTACCTTTGTGCCTGTGGAGGGATTATGGAAGATCATCTGTCAGATGTTCACATGAAATGCTATTGGAACAAAATGTGGTGGACTGAATGTGCCTTCTACATGGATTGTTGTAGCGAAACATTACTAACCAGCAACATTCAAACAAACCTCTACTGTCGTCATACTAAATTTGAACTGTCTCTTCAGCTCATCTGTCTTAACAACGGGGAATACTGAGAGTGCATATAAGGTTATAAATTAGGGTTGAAAAGGAAAAAAAATATCAGCTGGCTGTTATTTCTGATCTTCTCCCTCCCATCTTTGTTCCTCTTAAACACAAACATTCCCACGAACATAATGGGAGAATGCCTTGTTTTGTGATGCAGCAAGTAGTTTACTTTTACTGAATTACAGTTGGTGGCAACAAAGTGATAAGAGGTAAGGGTTAACAATGTAACCTAAGTGCATTAAATTAGGATTTTACGTGATAGACAAGGTGTGCTGTTTATTTGTATTAAAGCGTTAAAATAAAAGCCAGTGCAACCATTTGCCTTCAGAGTCCACAGTGTACATGGAGCTGTTTTCTGAAGACCTCAGAGCTTTGTTAGAGATCACTAGTTAATAGCATAAAGCAGACCAAGGAATACATCAACAAGTAAAATCTGGAAAGTGTGGCGTGCATTTGTAATCAATCCCCCGGAGACAATCCTATGTAAAACTACCTTAATTACAGCTGAAATACATTTTCAGACATTCTAATTTGCAAACTACTTCCAGCTCAGCCAGACTGGACGAGCAGCATTTGTAACTATCAATTCTAAACTCATGCAGCAGATTCTCAAATGAACTTTGACTGGGCCATCCCAACATATCAACTGTATTTGATGAAAGCCATTCCATTTGAATTTAGGTTGTATGTTCACAAGAAAAAACAGAGAAGACTGTACTTGAGGAAGCTTAGGTCTTTCAAGGTTTGTAGCAAGTTGCTGCAGATCTTCTATAAGTCTGTCCTGGAGGCGAATATTCGAAATTTACCTGTTTAGGGGCAAAGTCCCACCTTTCTCTCCTCTGATTGGCTAGCCTGGTTGATTTACTACTAATCCTAATATTCGAGGACCAGTACCTAACCCTAATCTGATCCATGTATTATTTATAACATTTAGGACCGGTACCCAATCCTAATCCGCAGAAGGTGGGACCTAGCCCTTAAACGGGTACCCTTACAATATTTGCATCCTGAAGAGTGTAATCTCCTCGACCATCACCTGTTGGGGTAGCAGCATCAGAGCCAGCGACTTAAAAAGGCTCAACAACCTGATAAAGAAGGCTGGTTCTGTTCTGGTGACGACTGTGGAACCTCTGGAGATGATGATGATGCAAAGAAGGATTCTTTATAAAATAAAGAGCAGTATGGACGACCCTGAGCATCCTCCTCATGAGGCTATCATACAACAGAGCTTTTTCAGAGCCGCTGTAACACAGACCGCTACAGGAGAACCTTCCTGCCCACAGCCGTCAGCATTCACAACAACTGCTTGAAGAACCTTGGATGATATTAGTTACAACATTTCTTTTCCTTTGAAGTTTTGAATTGAATGTTTAGGATGGATTTCCTGCTAAAAGGTGAAACGCCTTCCTTATCTTAAGTCTTTTGTAGCTTCTAACCGGTTTTCCTCCAGCATTGCACAAATCCCTGAGTTTACTACATCCATCCCTCTATCAACTCTGAGCAGCCTCCCTGCACCTACCTGGAGAAAGGCGTTACCATAGAATGGTGCTACCACCAATATTTGTGATGTGCAGTTTTTAGCTTTTGAGTTAGTGTAGCGTTGAGCCTGTAGGCCAGAAAATCCCCTGGATGGCTTTAGGCAAACTACTGGGTTCAACAGGATCAAGTACAAGTAAAACAAACACAATTAGAATATCTTGCAAAAGTATTTTATTTCAGTAATTCAATTTAGAAGGTGAAACTAATATATGATATAGACTCATTACATGCAAAGTGAGATATTTCAAGCCTTTATTTGTTATAATTATAATTATGGCTTATATCTTATGAAAACCCCAAATTCAAAATCTCAGAAAATTTGAATTTTACATGAAATCAATAAAACAAGGACTTTAAATAGAGAAATGTCAGACCTCTGAAAATACTAATCAATAATAATCAATGACTGCCTCAGTGCAGCGTGGCATGGATGCTATCAGCCTGTGCTACTGCTGAGGTGTTATGAAACACCAGGATGCTTCGATAGCGGCTTTCAGCTCTTCTACATAGTTCTGTCTCATGTCTCTCATCTTTCTCTTGGCAATGCTCCATAGATTCTCTGTGGGGTTCAAAGGTCAGGCCAGTTTGCTGGCCAATCGAGCACAGTAATCCCAGATGACATGGCTCCTCAATTCAACACAAACTGTGGAAACTTCACACTGGACTTCCACCATCTTGTATTGTGTGCCTCCATTCTTCCTCCAGACTCTGGGACCTTGGTTTCCAAATGAGATGCAACATTTGCTGTTCTTTTTTTCTTTAGCCCAGGGAGGACTCTTCTACGTTGTTTGTTGTTTAGGAGCGGCTTGACAAGAGGAATACGACATTTGAAGCTTATGTCCAGGATCCATCTGTGTGTGGTGGCTCTTGATACTCCAGCCTCAGTCCACTCCTTGTGAAGGTCCCCAACACTTTTGAATGGCCTTTTCCTGACAATCCTCTCCAGGCTGCAGTCATCCCTGCTGCTTGTGCACCTTTTTCTTCCACATTTTTCCCTTTCCACATAACTTTCTATTAATGTGCTTTGTTACAGCACTTTGGGAACTTTCAACTTATTTTGCAATGACCTTTTGACCTTATGGAGGGGGTCAATTATAGTTTTCTCCACAACTGTCAGGTCAGCACTCTTCACCATGATTGTGATTCCCACTGAACCAGACAGAGACCATTTAAAGCCTCAGGAACCCTCTGTAGGTTTGGATTAATTAGCTGATTAGAGTGTGACACTTCGAACCTAAAATATTGAACCTTTTCACAATTTTCTAATTGTCTGAGATTATACATTTGGGGTTTTCATAAGCTGTAAACCATAATCATAACAAATAATGTTATAATAATTATAACAAATAAAGTCTTGACATATTTCACTTTGCATGTAATGAGTCAATATCATATTTTAGTTTCAGCTTTTAATTATGGAAATAAATGCACAATATTACTTTCTGAGTTTCACCTGTACATCTGCGGGGTTCAAACACTAGCTCTAACAAGTTTGCCCAGGGTACAGCTTTTACAATCATAACATTAAAACCTTCTATTAAAAAAATCCTTTGAAAATGCCTTAAGATAAGATGACTACTGATGATTTATGCTTTGCCAACAAATTTGTAGTGGCCTGGGACTTTGTGGAAAAATGTTACTGACAAAAGAGAGCCTGTTTTACTAATATTGGTCCATCTTCTTTCTACTAGCAAAGGATTGTAGGCATGATGAGAATAGCAAGGATACAGAGAAGCATCATGGCGCTTCATCAAACCAAGAATTTAAGTCCTTCAGAGAGTTATTGCCATCAGAAAAGTTGTGTGAAGATTTCTCTTTAAAATATTTTCTGTCTTCTGAGTTTAACTCTGTGACAATGCTGACTGCCTTGCAGACTCTACTGCAGCCGGTTTAAGGCAGAATGTATCTGTTAAATCTGATAGTATACAGTGGGGAAAAGAAGTATTTGGCAGCCACCGATGATGCAAGTTTTCCCACTTAAAAAGATAAGAGAGGTCTGTGATTTTTTTTATCATAGGTACACTTCAACTGTGAGAGAAAGTAAAAAAAAAAAAAATCCAGAAAATCCCATTGTATGATCTTTAAAGAATTTATTTGTATAATGGTGCAGAAAATAGCTATTCAGCACCTATAAAGAAAGCAAGGCCCTCACAGACCTGTTACTCCTTTAAGAAGCTCTTCTATGCTTCACTAGGTACCTGTAATAATGGCACCTGTTTGAACTCTTTATCTGTTTAAAAGACACCTGTCCATACCACCAAACAGTCAGACTCCAACCTCCACTATGGCCAAGACCAGAGAGCTTTCTAAGGACGCCAGGGAGAAGATTGTACAGCTGCACAAGACGGGGATTAAACAATCTACAAGATCTCACCTTGGGGGACAGGACGATTGATCCGTATTAAGGAAAGGATGAATGGGGCCATGCATTGTGAGATTTCGGGCAAAAACTTCCTTTCATCAGTGATAACGCTGAGGATGAAACATGGCTTGATCTTTCAGCTTGACAATGATCCCAAACACATCGCCTGGGCAATGAAGGGGTTGCTAGTTAAAAAGCATTTCAAGGTCCTGGAGTCTCCAGGGGTGTTTCTCAATGTCAAGGGGCCTCGCCTCCCGAGGCAATGCCTTGGGAGGCGAGGCGCCTTGCTTACGAGGACACTGTCCTTCCTTGGTCAAAGAAAACAGTTAAATGGAACAGACTTACATCACGTGACCACGGCTGCCTAGGGCCCGCCTTTTGCTCACGCGCTCTGTTTACGTCCCGCCCATCGTTATATTTTATACGTATAAGTTTCAATATAGATGTATAACGAGAGTTTTACTTTTTTAATTGTGTATATATTGGTTAAATCAAATGTGAAAGCGAGTTAGTACCTGCTAGCAACCTAAGTTGCAACTTAGAAAATACCGCGATGTATTCTGGGAAATTTTTGACAGAGGGAAGGCATCAAGGAACCTCCCATGTGTCCTCGGTCAGTTAGCTAAAAGGCAGACAAACGGAGCACAGACGCCTCAGTAGCATATGAACATTGGAACACGCCTTGGCGGTCCCTGATGACGTGTCTCCTAGGCCAAGGTATCAAGGCGAGGTTCCTTGGCATTGAGAAACACCCCAGATCTCAATCCAATAGAGAATCTGTGGAGGGAGTTGAAAGTCTGTGTTGCCCAGCAACAGCCCCAAAACAACTACACAGCTGTAGAGAAGATTTTCATAGAAGAATGGGCCAAAATAGCAACTACAGTGGAAACATTTGACCTCTGTCGTTGACAACCAAGCTTACATTACACAGTATTGCAGCAAACTTTTGTTATTGACCAAATATTTATTTTCTCCACCATTATACATATACACTCTTTAAAAATCATACAAGGTGATTTCTTGCAACTTTTTTTCACTGTCCATCTCTCACATTTGAAGTGTACCTATGATGAAAATTATAGACCTCTGTCATCTTTTTAAGTGGGAAAACTTGCACAAATCGGTGGCTGGCAAATACTTTTTTGCTCCGCTGTAGCTATCTGATGCTGATCAGTTCTAAAATCTAGCAAACTGTAACTCCGCTTACTCAGGTCAGGTTTGGTCTCTTTCTGTCGGTGTAGATGAGTGTTGTTGTTGATGAGCTTTAGTTGATTTCCTCCATGATTTACTTCACCTTTTAAACTGGGACGCGTCAGGCACTAGAGACGATTAGAGCTGCGACTGATGAAGCACCGAGCTGTTTTGCAGCGCTGGATCTGATTTGTCGCCCCGCGATCAAATCAGTCCTCATTTAGAAGCTGTCAGACACACAGATGCAGCTCGTATGTCTTCCTCAGCACTCTCTACCGACACTATCTCTTAAGCGTTTCATAAATAAGGGTCAGCTTGTCTATTCACAGTTTTATCATAATCTAAAGGGTTTATTAATATTCCTCCTGTCATGAGCAGTGTTTGTCTTGTGTAAAAGAACAAAACGATTGTATTTCCTGACATATGTTGTCTTTCTGCTTGTTCCTCCCAGGGATCCATAGCAGAGTATGAAGTTTGCCCTAAAGACAACCCTTCATATGTGTGCAATAAGAAAACCAGCTGCAAGAGCTGCTCTGTGGACCAGAACTGCCAGTGGGATAATCGCAACCAAGAGTGTATCTCACTACCAGGTAGCTTTAATTTGAAGTTTACTTTATTGGAATTATAGCCTAAAAGCAAATACATAATCATGGTAAAAAAAAAAAAGAATGTACAAACACCTCTTAAGGGTTAGATTTATTAGGACTTAGCAAAAAATGAGCCGGTTTGGAACCATTTAATCTGTAAAAAAGCACACAATGTCTTCTGCAATTATAGTAATAAAAGAAAATGGGAGTAGCATGTCCTGCATGACACCATCAGTTGTTGGAAAGCTCTGCTAATCCACCTCATTTGCTTTTGCCGCTCTTCTTTAAATCTCTGTACATTTAGTAGTCCAGACAGAGAGACGCTGAAGTAGGGGATACGATCCTAGCTCTTTATGATCGGTGAAAGAGATGGTTTGAACTTCCTCTTCTCTCTTTGCTCTGCATCCATGAAGCCTCCGTTTCATCTCCTAAGAGCTTTAGTTCAGGTATTATTTGAGCTTTGTGATTGCCAGTAAGCTCCCGCTGGAAGTAAAGTAAAGATAAATAAATAAATAAATATACAACCACGTTTAGCTGCAGTAATTCCTTTACAGATCTTTAAGTGTCCCACCACAGTATCTCAGGTTAAGGCCTGCTTTTTAGTTGTGTTGTAGTTGTTGAATCATTGTGGAATCATGACCTGATGCTATAGCTGTAAGATAAAGAGCCTCACAGCTAACTCTATGATGCTTTCATATACAGAGGAAGTAGTGCAGTTCTGTTTCTAACCCCTCCTTTCCACCGGACGCGTAAGCGGCACGTTACAGGAGCAGCACGTTTCACTTGTGTATTCTGCTGCTTGGCCCTTTCCACCGGGTGCGTATGAGGCGCATAGCAGCAGGGAAGCAGCTGTCACCGAGAGAGCACGAAATCACGCGAGATTAGCAAAATCACGCGTGGTTTCGTCAGTAAACACAACAACCATAGACGTATATAAACGTCTATGACAATAATGACCAGGAAAAGACAACAACATGACTCCAAAAGGTTGGTGTTTTATGTTATGTCCGTTTTATATTCGCCAATAAGTTTGTGTTATGTCAGGGAATATCCAAAATCGCCCCCTCCCGCGAGGTACTGGCTTCTCACCGGCCGCACAGGTAGTGAAATTTTTTTAAGTAAAGCAACCGCAAAGCAGCACGTTTCTTTTATTTTGAAAATTTCCGGTGCCGAGGCGTATATTTCCTGTCTCCCCTTTCCAAAATGTAGAAATGTACGTGTTTCAGAGGCGTACTGCTTAGAAAATAGGACTGCCGCGTATATTTAGAAAAGTGCTGGGACATGACGCTCCTCAGACGCCGCAGACTCGTGCTGCTTTCGCCTCCGGTGGAAAGGGCTCTATTGACTACAGTGGTGGCTATCAGCTGCGTATGACGTGCTGCTCCTGTAACGTGCTGCTTACGCATCCGGTGGAAAGGAGGGGTTACTAGTAAATAGTTGGGATCAATCATTTTTTCAAACATATAAATTATTGATCCTTTCATTAAACCAACTGTGGAAAAAATTATTCAGACAGATAGGGATGTATGGAAATATTAAAATGCCGATATATTTCGATAATTTGTCGATTTTCAAAAGCAATGTATCTATATTTTTTAATTTATTTGTTTATTTTAGAATTTGAATGGAACCATTAATGATGACAGTAATTTTTGTTGTAAAATTAAAAGTATGACTGGTAATTTGTGGCTGTTTTCACCTTCTTGATTCCAGTGGATCAACTAGATCTAGTAATAAAACTGGATGTGTTATGTACAAAAAAGGTTGGTGGTTTAGAATTCTGTGACAGTTTTTTTTCTACAGTTAAATTCAGTTTTTAAAATCACAATATATAGTCTTACTCATAATATCGCAATATATTGTATTGCCTCCCCTGTATCGTGATACATATCGTATCGCCAGATTTGTACCAATACACATCCCTACAAACAGAAAACAATCTTAACTATACTGTCCATTTTTGAGATTGAAAAGATTATTTATTATTTTACTGTAGCCACAAAAAAATCCCAACTATTATGATAATTTCTCTTTCCAGATAACTGTAACGGCTATGATTATGAGCCACCCCTACATTGGGCTTAATGGCTGTCTCAGCGATGCGAAGTGTTCATGTCTTGTTACTGCAGAACAAGCGCAGAGCTGCCTTTTTTTTTTTTTCGCCCAAAGTTTTGCTAAGCATAATGACCAAACTTCTCTACTTTGGTTTTAATATTTCCAAAGGACATTTTATGAGTCATTCATATGGAAATATCCAGATCTAAGTTGGGCTTCTATTGTCCAATCAGATAGAAGCAGCTTTCTTCTGGTAACCCTTTCAACAAAGCCATAGCTGTTCAGTCTTTCCTAATTCAGCTGATATGAACTTATAACATGCTAAACTGCCGGTAGAGTTGTACCTGGTCCTCTTGGATTTTTGCATTTTCTCTTGGCATTCCTCAGTCTGACTGTGTGACAAAAAAAAAAAAATCCTCAGTTGTGTAAATGGTTTCCATTTTTGATTAATATTTCTTACTGTAGAATGGTTAACCTGACATTATTTGGGCATAGACTTTTAAACCTTCTTCGATTGATGGGTAGCTTAAAAAAAAACGATGATATATCTTGAGGTCATTTCTCGTGTATTTCCTAGTTGCCATTGTTTTGCATCCCATTTATTTGCTCCAGACCAATAAACTGCAACAAGCCCTGTTCTGTAAGGCAATTCATCTGTATAAGAAATAAGGCGTATATTAAAGGGGCTATATGCAATTTTCTGAAATTTAAACTCGCGACTGACCCCATGTGGCCAGAAAATGGAACTGCTCTTCCTTTCTGCTCACTCTCGCAGCGCGCACTCCTACGGCGGTCGCTCTCAATCTTCGATCTTTCTCGGGCACTTGTTTGGGGTTTAACTTTTTAAGTCTTATGTGGAGTTACTGTTGGTGTCAAAGTTGTCCTTGGTCTCTTCTGTATATCCGCACAATCCATTGAACTGCTTGCGAGTGCTGACTACCGGTAGTGGCAGAGTGATCTGAAACATTTAACATGAACGCGCTTGACATCACATCCTCAGACAGCGCGGGAAAATCCGACCCGACAGAAAATAGAAAAAATTAGATACAGGCTTATAGGTGCACCCACTGTGAGATGACAAGGTGTCGGTATGCTCATCAGGGATGTTTGAGTCAAAAATTATCAATTTAAAAATGCTATCGTTCCATTTATTTTGGGTAAAAAGTTGCATTATCGCCCCTTTTAAAGCATTGTTTTATTTCGTAAATTAAGGATAAGCCGTTTTTTTTATATGGCAATGCGTTGTAGATCACAACATTTCGGAGACGTAAATAACGGGTGGTGGCATTTTATGCATATTTTATTGTCAAGAGGCTCTCTTGTTAGTGGTCAGCCATGAGATTTTAGGGCATTTTACCCAATCAGTACCTCAAGGGCAGAGACAACCAGAATGACCTGGATCTATGGGAAATGTCAGAAAGTACATGCATCTACCATTCTGCTCCTGTCTTAATCTTCCTAGTTTTTTTTAAAAGTTTTTTTTATCCCACAGTTTTTTCCCATTATTTATCCACCAGTGCTCCTACCTAGTTCCAGTCCTGGGGTTCCGCTCTCCTTCTGCCAGCCCCGGGAGTGCCCCGCACTGAAACCCAAGCCTCCTTCCTGCTTGGGCAGTGAGCAGGCCCTTCTTCTCACCTGATAGGGCGGGGTTTCCCCAGATGGACGTAGCGCGTGGACGTTATTCCAGCCAGATCCTCCCCAACCCTTCAGGCGCCCCGGCCGGCCAGAAGGAAACAGTATATAGTCCCAGGACTAGTGCATGTTTTTGTGGGAGTAGCTCACATTAGCTGCTCAAGGGAACACGGGGAGAACATGCAAACTCCACACAGAAAGGCCCTTTTGCCAACCCCACTCAGGGTGTGGGTGCCGATGATGCGGGAGAACAAACACACCCTCTGCACCCACAGCGTCCCCGGCGGTAATTGGACCCAGGACCTTCTAGCTGTGAGGTGAGCTGCTCTACCAGCTGCGCCACCATGCCTCCTACAATAAAACACCAGACATCTTTAACAGGCAATTATTTATATATTTGAAAAGATGATAGCATTTGATTGCATATACACAACCTACAGATCTTTTGGTTGGGTCTGCCCTTACAGAATAGGGAGAGGGAATACCCTAAACTGGCAGACAACTAAAAAGAGAACATCTTGACGATAAAATATGCATAAAACGCGACAACACGTTGTTTACGTCACCACACTTTGTGATTCATGTGTTAGTGTTGGGGAAAAAAAAAAACGGTGTATCCAGTAAATTATAGATTTAAACAACGTGTTAATATCCACCTTATTTTTGATACCAACGGCTTGCCATAGATCTTAGAGTTGATGATCAGTCAGGTCCATTTGTTTGCTAGGCTGGAATGGATTCTTTTGGGTTTCTGTAAGTTTGAGGTTATATTTGAAGAATTAGATCTTAGATCTTCTTAAAGATAAATCCGATAAATGTTTAGGTCTTCATGAAAAAACACCCTCCTAGAATTAAAAGAGGGGGTGTACTTTCTTTTTATCACTGTGTAAATTTCTTTTGTCCTCATCAGCTCCCATCTTCAGCTTAATATCATGCTTCATTTTTTTCAGTACCTCCCAACAGTACAGCATCTTTTCTGTCCGCTCCAGAGAACGTGTGCGGTGAAACCTGGCACCTGGTGGGCAACTCCTGTCTGAAGTTCAACACATCCAGTGAGTCGTACGATAACGCCAAGCTAGCCTGCAGGAACCACAATGCCGTTCTGGCCTCCCTCACCACCCAGAAGAAGGTGGACTTTGTCCTGAAGGAGCTGCCGATCATGAACGTCATGGTAAGGCGCTGGATAATTATCGCATTAGCGAAACTTAATATCCCCCATCTGGGAAAGTGGGTCATAAGACCAGCAGCGTATAAGATAGGAATGCCGATAGAACACACAGTGCCCAGAGGGGTGAAGCCACGGCGACAGAGAAGCTCATTTCTGCAAAAGAACCACGGGTTGAACTTGATCGTTTTCTCATGAATCAGAGCTGCTCCAACAAGAGAACGACACAATCCATGTGAAACAAGCATTTTCTTCCCTAAACGTTATATTCATACTTGACTAGTAAGGGTGCTTTCTAAAACTTGTCCTCAGGTATCTTCTTTTTTTTCTCCCTGAGTTCTGCTGGGTGTTTATTATTTTTATTGGTCAGGTTTTTGGACCAGTAAGCATGAAACAATTTTCAAATGAACGGTTTTTTCCCTCCAGAGCTCAGGCACGTTTCCTTTGTTCTATTAGAGCAAAAACTTAAATCTATTCCAACAACTGAATAATCATTCATGAAGCCATGTCGATCATCACTCACAGGCTACAAAGCTGTACAGTAGTAGTTGTCTTACTTTATTTTTCATCCTCTCCAGTTTCTGTGCTCGACTGAATCTTTTATAATGTGCTATATAAATAAATTCACATTAACATTGTGTTTAGGTTATAAACTACTCTGGCCTTTGAATGTTTCCAACCTCTTTGAATCTTATCACATTTGTTCATGTTACGGCAGCGAATAACACTAAAGTCGTTGCATTGGGTTTTTGTCTGATGGACCAACACAAAGTAATTCATAATTCTAAATGTGGAAGAAAGGGAAACATGGTATTCTATCTGAGCAAATAGTCAACTGAAAAGTGTGCCGTTGATTTATATTCAGCCTTCTTGAGTCGGTACTCAGTAGAATCAAATTTGGCTGCATCTACAACTGCAAGATATCGGTCTAACACTGAAATATTTGTCTCTCCTTTTTCATGAATTATCTCAAACTCTAGTCAGATTGATGAGGAGCTAAACCACAAATCTTCAGCTGGATTTAAATTTGCACTGTTTAACTCTAACTTCTTCATCTGTTGTTGAAAGGTCCCGTTTTGGTTTCATCGCCTTCTTACACAGGTTGGCTGTGTTTCTCGAGGCACACTGCCCTGCATGTTTTAGATGTTTCCCTTCTTCAGATGATTGCGCCTGCTTCAGATGATTGCAGTTCATCAAAAGCCTGTTGATCAGCCATCAATTGAAATCAGGTGCGCTGAAGATGGGGAAACGTCTAAAACATGCAGGGTTGAGAGCCTTGAGGAACAGGGTTAAGAAACACTGCTCTACGTGGCTTGTGGTGAACTTGAAATGGGACTTCCTATCACCTTCTTTTTACAATGGCTTTCTTCTTGCCACTTTTTCACAATTTAACTGATTTTTGAAGTGAACAGCAACTAGTTGAGCTTTTCCACTGAAAAAGAAGCGGTGGTAGTTTGGTGCTGGTGCCAGACCCCGTGCTAAGTCGGTTCTTAGTCGGTTCTTTCAAAGCACAGGTTGTTTTTCCACTGGGGCCCAGTCGGTGCAGAGTCATAAGGTTATCTAAAGCGTTTCAACACAACGGCCACACGGGGAGACAAAAACAGGAAGGGTGCGAACAGAGTGAGAGATTTCAACAATGGAGGAGTTGTGCCTCCACACTTTGCTGGATTTGCAAAGATGCGTACAGAGCCTGTTCTTGGTTTCATCCATTAATGGAAGCAAATGGTGGTTGGGTGTTTTGCCACACGACGCTAAGCTTTTGTAGTCTTGCACTTTCTTAAAAAGAACCAGCTCTTGCCCAGCAAGGAGTTGGTTCTCGGTAAAGCACTGGTTTGGAACCAAGAAACAAGCGCTTTGGTGGTGGAAAACAAAGAATCGGTTCCAAGTCAGGCTGTGGCACTAAACTAGCACTGGGACCAGCTCGGTGAAAACAGGCCCTAGTAGGGCTGGGCGATAAATCGATATTATCGATTAATTCGAATTTGCAGTTTAAGAAGATTTATTTTTGGGAAAATTTAGATTCTCCCAAAAATATTTGGTGCCTGTTTATACAGTGAAAAGGCCCGGCCTTACTTACCTACTGCAAACTTTGGACGCCAGGTATGTGCTTTGCACACAACTTTGAATTAAGGTAGACTCCCAAAGGAGATATTAAAAGAAGAGTTTCAAAAAAATAGATACTGTCATTTGTTATTTCTGTTGAAGAAAGTAAAGGGAGAAAGAAAAAAATCAATTAAAATCGGATTTGGTGTAAAAAAAAAAATTTTTGATTTTATTTTTAGGCCATATCGCCCAGCCCTAGGCCCTAGTTGTCCTACTAACAGTCCAACCTAAGCTGTGGTTTTTTGTGGCTCCTCTAGAGTTACCATGGGCCTTTCCTGATTAATTTCTTCCTTGCTGGGTTTAGGCGGATGGTTCTCAATTGGGTCAGAATCTTTCCATTTTACAATTCTGGACTGAGAAGTGATCCTTGAGACACTCAAAGCTTGATGTTTTATAACCTGCCTCTGCTTTAATCTTCTCTAGAACTTTCTCCCTGATCTCTCTGATGTGTTTCTTGGTATTCATGATGTTGTTTGTTCTCCAACGTTCTCTAACAAACCTCTGAGGCCTTCACGGTACAGCTGGAGTTAGCATACTGAGATTCAGTTACACACTGATGAACTCCTATTTACTAATTAAGTGAAGTCTTAGGACTTAGGGTGGACTAGATTTTATTTGTGGGTATCAGAATTAAAGAGGCTAAATATAAACAAACACACCACATGTTTTAGATTTTTTTTAGGGATGGAAAAAAGTCTATCAGATAAAATCCGAATCAATTTCCTTATTTGTCATCATGATGTGACAAAAAGTGAACGTTTAATCCAATTTACTTCTGAATTTAGATGAAGTTTTTAAAAGGAAAGGTAAGGAGAAACCTTAGAAAAGAAGACTAAACATGTGCTGTGGTTATTGTTTGGGCTTCCTAGACTTTCTGTGCTGGAGTTCAGCTCTACATGTGTACAAAGAATGTGAAAAGAATTTCTTCTACGTGATGCTGACAAGGATTTTTCTGACAGGATCAGTCAATCCAAGAGCTAGAATTACATGTCAGCCCTACTATAATTTGTCTCTCTCAGAAAGGCTTGAGCTCTTTTTGACACAGAAACATATCTGGAGAATAAACATGGGTTTAGGTGCTCGAGTCCTTCAAGTCAAATGAAAATAAACCTGCCTTGTTACAGCTAAGATGAAAGCTCAGATAAACGAGTGCTCTGCCATTTTTTCCTTCCCCTCTCCTTTTACACCCAGAGTAGAGCTGTGAAGCCGAAACAAAAAATACCACACCTGTCAAATTGTGTCTGTGGCACTGAGCCCCCCCCCCCCTCAATAATTACATCAATATAAATGGTGGGAGGCTGCCACCATGATGTCACCATTTTCAAGTTATATTTCCAGCATTTTCGTTTTATTCCTGCAATCATTAGAAAATGAACACATTAGAAGCAGGTTGTATAAGAAAATCTTTTCACTTTATTCATCAGTACAAGACCACAATGACTCCCTGGGTGGGGCTCAGGAAAATCAACGTGTCCTACTGGTGCTGGGAGGACATGTCGCCCTTCACCAACACCACCCTGCAGTGGCTGCTTGGCGAGCCGAGCGACGCCGGCTTTTGTGGCTACCTGGCCGAATCGGCCTCGAGCGGACTGAAAGCGCAGTCCTGCATCAACCCAGTGAATGGCAGCTTGTGTGAGCGGCCAGGTAAGCTTTAAATCCAACATGGACTATTTGATCATGGAATGTTTATGTTATATATACAATGTGAGGGCTTTTACACCATTTGTGTCACGTTGTAGCCTGAAACTTGAACGGATTCAAAGTAGCGACAAGTTATGAAGCGGAAGGAGAAGCCTGGTTTTCAACATTTTTACACATCGTGATCTGAAAAGTTTGATTCAGACTCCTGAGTCAATTTTTAAAACTGTAGTGCCTGTCTTGGAGTCTGGCAGGATTTTCTTCTGGAAGGTAAACCTCCATCCCTGTCTTGAGACATGCACAGCCTTTAACAGGTTGTTACCCAGGACTGACCTGTATTCAGCTTCACCCATCTTCCCATCAACCGTACCCAACTTCCCTGTGCCTGTTGAATAAAATGAGCCCCACAGCATGATGCTGCCACCACCATGTGGTATCATTTTTCCCTTCCCTTCTAAAAATTGCACTACTTTGGGTTATTGCATCACATAAAATCCTACTAAAATAAATGTATACTGTATGAATATGGTATCAATATTCGTGAAATGGACAGATATACTTGGACAGATGGAAGTATAAACTGATACAAAATCTGTGCTGTAAAAGTCTTCTTAAAGGACTGTTTTGGTTATGGCGAAAAAATAATTGTCTAATCTCCTCTTATTTCCGCTTTTCCAGGAGCGAATCAGCAATCCTGCTTTAAATTTGTCCTTTCGTGCTTTCTTCTCTCAGCAAACCACAGCGCCAAGCAGTGCAAGACCGCCTGTGCCATGCGGACCACCTGCAGCGAGTGCACCAGCGGCACCTCGGAGTGCATGTGGTGCAGCAACATGAAGCAGTGCGTAGACTCCAACGCCTACGTGGCCTCCTTCCCGTTCGGGCAGTGCATGGAGTGGTACACAATGAGCAACTGTCCACGTAAGACGTCTGACTGATCGTTTCAGTACAAACCTCATTGTAATTCTTAGTCATGTACAAAGTAGAGATGGCAAAAATGTTCAGTCCCAGAATAATTTCCCATAATCGCATTGTAGTATTTAATGCAACAATGCGATATACGCTGGTAATCCCCCTCTAATCTCCTCTGCTGCACGGAACATTACTTATTCAGAATCAACAGAAGACATGAGCTGTGTTTCACTGCTAATTCTGGCAATTTTTGATGGATAGTCAGGTTTGTTTGGAGTTCATTTGGTAACATAGGGTGATCAGAATAAGAACTAACCCCCAAATATTGTTGCATATTTAAAAATTCTGGGTTAGAATTTGTACATATGTAAACAAAAATAAATACCCCTCAAAAGCAAATTTAGAAAAAAGAACATTTAATATTTATTTTAAAAGTACATCACATACAATTGAGGTAATGTAGCAAAACATTTCAAATTAAAATACTAAAATTTTTTATACAAACTGTCATTTAAAAATGTTTTATCTGATGATGATTAAATCAGGAAATCCCCACTTGTATTCCCCTCTGTAAATATATTTAAAATAAGACAAAAGTGTATCATATGCATTAGATTAGGGCATCATGAGACAGCATTTTTGTGCTCCTGACTGTTGAAACGAGAGTGAGCACCATGATGGGGATGAAAAAAAATCTGCCAGAGGTCTTAAGAAAGATTTTTAGCATCTTATATTTCAAATGGGTTTAAAGAGTTCTTAAGAGATAAGAATCAGCCACTCTCCCGCACAGAAAAGAGTCTTCAGGTGAAGGACATTCAAACTCTTAGCCTCCATGCAATGGACTGAATGTCCAAGCACCCTGACTAGTCTATGGCTACAAAAAAGCCAAAAGGGTTAAGAATATATATTAGCTGGTAGGGTGTCTTAACTTTTTATTTTCTCAGTTAGAAAATGCATTTTTCTTGTAAAGGCAAGAAAATCACCTTATTTGCCCAAAAAAAAAAAAAAAAAAAAAAGAGATTAGACATTGATATGTGGACATTGCTTGATAAAGTACGGAACATTTAATGGGGTGTCGGAATTATTTTCACAAAACTTGGATGAAGCTCTAAAGACCTTTAACCACTTAAACAAAGCTAAAGGGCAACATTTTAGGTTGTGGTGACTCAGCATCTTCAAGGTTTGGGATTTTTTCATTGATTTAGCAGATCAAATGAAACCACAGCCTTCAGCAGATTAGATAGTACTTAAAAAGGTAATTTGGTGTTTTGATGGTTCTTTTTTCAAGATGAATCATGTTTTATATTAAGAAAAAAAAAGACATTTAAGAGTTTTGCTTGTAACCGTAAGTGGTGCTCTGTTGTGTTTTGTCGCAGCTGAAAACTGTTCCGGCTACAGAACATGTGGTCAGTGTTTGGACCAGCCAGGCTGCGGGTGGTGCACGGACCCCAGTAACACAGGGAAAGGCCAGTGCATCGAGGGTTCCTATCGAGGACCCTTCCAGACTTTGGTCCCGGCACCGTCCACCCTGCCCGGTCTTCCTGCCAGTCCCCAGCCCTCTCTGAACTCCAGCATGTGCCCAAGTGAAGCCAAATATAACTGGTCTTTCATTCACTGCCCAGGTAGGACTGGAGGTGTTTTCTACTGCATACACTCTCTCTAGTTTTATCTTTTTTTTTTTTTATGGTCATTTACATTTCCACTTTAATAACGTTTACAATGAAAGGTTTTCTTTCAAGGTGTTTTCTACTGTTTTTAGATGTTTGGATTTTTTTAAATTAGACCAAAGAGACCTAAGAGATTAGCCTTAAGTTTATTATTTTAATAAACAACAAAACATCTCATTAACAACTGCTGAATCCAAACCTGATGCTAAATAGGTTAAATTGTGTTTTTACCACCGAAAACAATCTGATTGATTATTATTATTTTTTTAGATTCTCAGCAGCTTTTGTGATTATACTCGGTTAACAAATCCAGTGTCTTAAAAAAGTATTCACACACCTGCAACCTGTTTTAATTTGGCTCATTTCAACTTCCCTTCAACTCCGACCAGCTAGCCCCATTACTGCTAAACAATAGCGTCCCCACAGCATCATGCTCCTCCCACCATGTTGTGTATGCTGTGTTCAGGGTGATGTGTGGTGTTAGTTTTCTGTTACATGTAGCATCCTGCATGCAAGGCAAGGCAATTTTATTTGTATTGCACACTTTCAACAACAGGGTAATTCAAGGTGTTTTACATGATTTGGTGATAAAGAAAAATATAGAATATAACAACTGGAAATCAAAAGGAGCAGATTACTCAAAAAAGCATTAAAAACAGCAATAAAGCATGAACACAAATGATACATAAGACATTAATCTTTTACTGAAAGGCAATTCTAAACAGATGAGTTTTTAGTTAAAGCACCTCAGTGTTTCGGCAGCTCTGCAGTCATCAGGAAATCTGTTCCAGATGAGGAGAGCATTGAAACTGAAAGCTGCTTCTCCATGTTTGGTTTTGAGTCTAGGGATGTTTAGTACCCTAGAGTTGGAGGACCTGAGTGGTCTGGGTGGTTGGTATGGTGACAACAGGTCTTCAGCATACTTTGGTGCTAAGCCATTCAGTGATTTATAAACTAGTAAAAGTATTTTGAAGTCTATTCTCTGAGCTA
Source organism: Valencia hispanica (assembly GCA_963556495.2). NCBI lineage: Eukaryota > Metazoa > Chordata > Actinopteri > Cyprinodontiformes > Valenciidae > Valencia > Valencia hispanica. The sequence continues at coordinate 36,154,924 of OY747720.1, read as the reverse complement.
CAGGGAGCCAGTGTAAGGACTTTAGAACTGGGGTGATGTGCTCTACTTTCCTGGTTCTAGTGAGGAACACGAGCGGCAGCGTTCTGGATCAGCTGCAGCTGTCTAATTGAAGTTTTAGGCAGACCTGTGAGGACACTGTTGCAGTTATCAATCTGACTAAAGATAAACGCATGGATGATCCTTTAATCCTAGAAATGTTCTTCAGGTGATAGAACGCTGACTTTGTTATTGCCTTTATGTGACCCTGGAGGTTCAGGTCTGAGTCCATAACTACACCTAGATTTCGTGCCTGATCAGTGCTTTCTAGCTGTATTAACTGACACTGTGTGGTGACTATTGATCATTCCTCTTTAGGTCCAAAAGTAATTACTTCAGTTTTGTTTCTGTTCACCTGGAGAAAGTTATGGCACATCCATCCATTGATTTGCTCGATGCATTTACTTAGGGTTTGGATAGGTACAAAGTCACCTGGTGACATTGTAATGTAGAGCCGAGTATCATCTGCATAGTTAGGGTAGATAATCTTATTGGTTGTTATGATCTGGCCTAGTGGGAGCATGTAGATATTAAATAAGAGAGGCCCTAAGATGGAGCCCTGGGGCACCCCACATATTATTTCTGTTTGTTCTGATAAAAAATTGTGTATTGACACAAAGATGTTTGTGTTCTTAAGGTAAGACTCAAACCAGCCAAGTACTGTACCAGAGAGTCCGACCCAGCTCTCTAGTCGTTCCAATAATATATCATGATCAACAGTGTCAAATGCTGCACTGAGGTCCAACAGAACCAGTACTGTGGTTCTACCACAGTCTGTATTTATGAGAATGTCATTGAAAACTGACGAGGGCAGTCTCAGTGCTGTGGTGAGCGCGGAAACCAGACTGAAAAACATCAAATTGGTTGGTCATTGCTACGAAGCTATTTAACTGCTGAAACACAGCTTTTCCAATAATCTTACTAATGAATGGAAGATTAGAGATCGGTCTGTAGTTCTGCATTAACGTGTTTTCCAGGTTATTCTTTAGCAGTGGTTTAACAACTGCTAATTTTAAAGCCTGGGGGAAGACACCTGACAGGAAAGATGAGTTAACTATTTGAATCAATTCAGACTTAATGAATGGGAAAATCTTTTTTAGAAAAACTGTGGGTAGGCAACAAGAGGAGGAGCTTAATTGGTTAATGATTTCTTCAAGGTTTGTTTAGTTAAGTTTTTGGAATTCAGACATTTTCTCTACATTGGCCTTGAGTGCAGATAACATGCAGAGATTCAGATCGATCCTCTAAGTTTCAAAATCTTTTCAGTGAAAAAGCTGGCAAATTAATTGCAGGCCCTGGTGGAGTTTAGTTCAGGGTCTACTGTCGCAGGAGGATTAGTTCATCTCTCAGCTGCTGCAAATAAAGTCTGCGCATTATTACTGTTTCTGTTAATAATTTCAGAACAATTCCATTGTGTCTTTCAAAATTAAGTGATATCTCTTTAGTCTGTCTCTGTAGAGCTCACAGTGAACCTGAAGTCGAGTTTTCCGCCATTTTCTCGTGGTTTATAGACATTCCCTTTTTTCACCACGTACCAGTGAATTGCAGGTCCACGGAGAGTTCTTTCTACCCGAGACTAGTTTCACTTTTATTGGAGCAATGGTATTAATGATGTATGAACTTTTAGAGAAAAAAGTTATCTACCAGCTTGTTTACTGAGTTTGTGATGGAGGAAGAAGGGGATGGGGGTGAGAGTAAATCTGTTTAATGGTTTCAACTGAACTGGCCCCACGAAATCGCTTTTTTACAGTGGTTTCACTTTGGCCAGATAGTTTGGTAGAGATGCTTTCAAAGAAAACACAGAAATGGTCAGATAATGCAATATCAACTACCGAGATGTTAGAGATATTTAATGTAGGGGAAAAGGTTTTCTGTCTCAGAACAATTTCTTCCATGTCCCTTACATCAGGCGTCCTCGACCCCCAGTCCGTGGGTCATTTGGTACCGGGCCACACAGAAAGAATAGAAAGTTGACTGTATTTCCATTTTATTTCTTATCTGAGTCTGGGGGATGTTTATTTTGAAAAATGACCAGATTCTCTCCGTTACATCCGTCTATAACACTTGTCTCAGTCATGTGATACGTTACAGCTATCTGTGCTGTGCTGCACCGCAATTCCCAGTGTCGCGTTGCGACTGTTTACAAGATATCAAAGTGCAAGCGGAGCTTTACAGACTAACAGAACTGGCATAACTGGCATATTTGTTTCTGTTTTTGACAAAAGTGGCAAAGATCCAATAGGTCCACATGAACATAAAAAATTATAATAATGCTGTGCAAAGTGAGAGTTCATCTCTAAACTGACTGAGGAGGATGAAGATGAAAAATAAAGACTAGAGTATCCCCTTTTTTATTGTCTTTTTGAGACTGCTGCTTTTAACTTTAATTATTACATTGAAAAAAAAATGATACTTATTTTCTGAGAATATTATTTCTGATTTTTGTTAAATCTTTGTCCAGTATGACCTAAAAAGTGTACTTTTATTGTTACTGGTACATTTTCTAATTCGGAAGAGTAACTTTTTCTATTATTATTGATATCCAGAGATTTTAAAGTCATTTTTGTACTTGTGAAAGCCTATCTGAAGTTTATTTGACTATTCATTGTATCCACATGGAGAATGCATGCTTTAAATATTTTCAAATCCAAAGTCTTGGCAAGTGTCCTCTTTTTTGGACAATAAAATATGGTGACCCCATCATTAATAAACTTAATGCGCGAGTTATAAAGCGTCTTTGGAAAAAAGGGGGGGGAAATCAACATAACTGTCTAGTTTATGGCCATTAGAGTGTTATTTACTATTAGCCTAGAATGGGAATGATATTTTTCATTGGTCAGTAATAACATTTATGCATAGATGTTGAATCGTGGTGGCGCAAAGTTAAGACATGCATTCCAGAGGTGGTAAAAATACGCACAAAAACAGCCGGCGCAAACAGTTTCATGTTTGATAAATCACGCTGCGTGTGGAACGCCTACTTATTTGCATGTTTGCCTCCCAGTTTTTGCGCCTTCTGACAGAAACACCCACATTGCATATTCATCAAGGGCAAAAGCGCTAAATGGATTGTGCACATCTTGCTGTGGGATTAACTAACCAGGCGCAGTCCTCCTGCGCCTGGTTAGTTAATCACCTGTTTTTTGCGCCCACTGAGAGGTTTGCGCACGTTTTAACAAGCGCACACCTTTGATAAGTCAGGCCCAAAGTGTTTTAATAATCCTGCTTCTTACCTTTTTTTTAATTTTTTTATTTTGGTGTTTAGATATTAATAATGATGATAATGATAAAAAACAACCTTTTTTTGGTCAGTGAGCAAATTGACTTGATGTTTTTGATCCATGTTTGGACAGTAGTGGCTGAGGATGATCTTAACCAAACTTTAAACATCTCCCACACTGTTTTCCTGACCTGTCTGCTGTTTCCTTCGTCACTAATGTTCTCCAGAAAAAACCCTCTGAGGCCAGAAACAGAACAGCTGGATTCACAGTGAGAATAAATCACACACTGGTGGGCTTTTTTTAGACAGGTAGTTATACCAGATTTTATTTAGAGGTAACAGAGTAAAAGAGGCTGGATTTGTTCAATGTTTTTATACTGCGAATCAATAACGTTGACTCATACTGTGGCGATGCTGCCACTACCTTCCTTTTCTATCCACTTAATAATTATGCAGTGCTATCAATAAATTCCAATAAACTACGTTGAAGTTTGAAGTTTTAATGCAAGAAAATGTCAAAACTTGGGGATATGAATATTTTTGCAAGACACTGCAAACCTGAAACTTGAAAGATGATCTTTAGAATCAGTTGCTGCTTTGACAGACAGCTCCATACCTCTACAGTCCCCTTTCCATTGTTGTCTGTGTTTGGAAATGAGCTTACAGATTTATCCATGTTTTGGCCCCGGGGCTGTTTATTGTTAAACCTATTTCTTTCTCTCTTTTTTTTCTCCTCCAGGGAATCTGAGCGTGTGTGTGTGACATTAATGCAGTATGTGCTTTGTTTACTCCCTGCCAGCTTGTCAGTGTAATGGTCACAGTCAGTGTGTCAACGAGAGTGTGTGCGAAAAGTGCGAGGACCTGACAACCGGCCGGCACTGCGAGAGCTGCATCTCCGGCTTCTACGGGGATCCGACCAACGGGGGCAGCTGCCAGCGTAAGTATCCGTTCAGGTCTGCACTAAATCAGCCCGTCGGTTTCCCTGCACGAACCTTCATTTTACATGTCACTTTTTTACTGTTCATTTTTATGTCCTGGCTGCACAACAGAACCTCCCGCTGGGATATTAAAGATTTACTTCTTTTATAGCTGATACCGACAGTCAGTCAATCAGGCCATAAATCAGTTGTTTAGTGTTTCGACAGCCTAATTTAGCTTTCTGGTATATTACTGATACTCTGTATGTTGTATATTCTCTTTCTGTATCCCACCTAATTTAATGTGCAAGGATCTGCATTAGTGACACTTAATCAGTACACCAAGTCTGTTAACACATATTTGCATAACACATATCATAGTGTTATGCATTCTTTGATTGGAGTTTTACTTTGATTGTGTCTACAATGCCTACAGCATTCACACTAATAAAGAGAAACAGGATCTCAAGAGTGTGAATGCCTACAGCATTCACACTAATAAAATGCAAATTTTTCTTTTTCAGTTTTTTTTCCTCCCATCCTGTAGCCGACTGGCGTCCCCCCAGGAGCGTGTCCGCGCCCCCCACTGGTTGAGAATCACTGTATTAATCCATACATCTGTTCATTTTTTTCCTCATTAATCCATTATCTGTATATAAAACCATCAATACGCACACCCTTCCTCAGAAAATGATTGATAAAATAAATCAAATATATTTATATGAAAATGGATTTATACCAAAACAGGCTTTTTGGCACTTTGCAGGTCTGTAATTTGCAGATGTGATTTAACACAATACAAAAGCAGAAAAATATCTGCAATGATTAAGAAATTGTTTTTGGTGACTATTTGGGAAGGGTTATAAAGCCATTTCTAAACATTTTGAAGTCCATCATTCTACAGAGAGAGATTGTATGTAACTGAAAAACATTCAAATCACAAAAGTGGGACTTGCCGGAAGTTCACCCAAATCAGGTAATGCTCAGAGAAATCAACAAAAGTGTAAGAGCTTCCAGAAAGCTTCATGCTAGCCTTAGTTAGCATGCTCGGTGCTAAAGTTCATATTGGTACATACAATTAAAACAGAAGTATGTTTTCTGTAGGGATGCACCGATATGAAAAGTTGGGCCGATATTAAAATTGCTGTTATAACTGATAACAATATATACCAATATTAAATATGTTAGGCTATATATATTTCCCTACCCTTCTGACTCCGTGGAATAACGACCTAACCGCTGACATCCCTTCTCTGCTTCAGTTAAATACCTCACGTTCCTGCCCTGCGTCACTATCACTGTCACATGACCAAATAAATACCACATGACCAACCCCCTCTCCTCCTCTTCCTGAAACACAAACCGCAACAAGATGGAAATAAGCATCGGCTGTTAATATCAGTTCAGTTTTACTCATCAGACCGATACTAAAATGTTAAAAAAATTATTAAAATTGACCAATACTAAGGTTGAAACCGATATGTCGCGCCTTCATAGTATTCTCTGAAAGAAATGCCAAGAGACGGACTCTTCGTTCTAAAAAAAAAGCAGGCGAAAATGACATGAAATATAACATTTCTGAAACAAAACCTTTTTTCTTCAGACCATACTGGAGATGTTACAAGGCATCTCCACTCATTTTATTTAAGACAGATGAGCAATAATCATTTCAGAATATATGTGAGTGATTGACAGCCCCTTTGTCTCCAGCATTCTTGTTCAGTTTGAGATCGCTTGCTTTTATTTTCAAGGACAGATTCTTCCAGGCAAATTCCCTCCAGCTCTTGGAGCTTGTAAATAATTGTTGTACATCCCACATCCAATGCTATTCTTTTTGAGATATTTGAATCCCGAGGTCTTTTTCCCAGTTTACTTTAATATACTCAGTATTATCCCCTGTTGTTTTTTTTAAGCCCTTTATTCAATTTAGAGATTATTTTTTAATATCTTGTTTCTAGGAGTCTGTCAAAAGTTGTACAACTTCATTACCCTTTACCAATTACCCTGCTTAATTTTTTTAAAATCATAATCTCTTATTTGTAATTGCAATCTGTAGTTTTCTAGTCCGTAATTCTTCTGTAATTCACCAGATGATGAAAAAATTAATTCCATAGGGTCATTGTGCTTTATTGCTGTGAGGCCTTTATCCAACCATTGTCTAAATCCGTGGTCCGAAATCCCAGGAATAAAATTAGAGCCCAGTGCTGGCCACCTTAAAACTTAGATTTTTCCTTCTGTCTTGAATCATGTTGGATTTTCATACCTAAACCTATCCAGAAAAATTGAATAAGCACCTGCTGAATTTAGTAGTAGTCTTCAAGCAATTCATTTATTAGTAATATGTAATATTACACATTTCTGCAGCTATGCTTCCTCATAGAGCAGCACAAGTTGACCAAGCTGACATTAGCTGCTTAATTAGTTGGACTTTCAGACATGCTGCTCCTGGTATGCTTGCTGTAGTTTTAACAAGAGTGGATGGATGACCTTTGGTTTCCACACTAGCGCTATCTTTATTTTTATCAACAGAAAATATGTCCAAACAGATGAATTTGTCTTTCTTGAAGGCGAGGATAAAGTGTTATGGTAATAAGACCGTGTCTGGTTCAGATGTGCTGCTGGATTGGAACCATAGGACCTCGGCACCTTTGCAGTCAAAGACTTGACTCTGAAGGCTAACAGCTTAAGTGTGGCTGAAATTCAGCCAATGCACAACAGACAATCTAAAAGGCACAGATAAAAAGAAAAGAAAACAAAGATGTTGCTGTGGTCCAGCCAGATTCCACATGTCAACCCGATTCATTGCATGCGGAAGCAACTCAAGAGAGCCGTGCCGAAACAAATCCCCTGAAACCTCCACGAATGAGGGCTGCAAAAAGAAGTGGGAAGGTCGTCATCCTCAACAATGTTCACAAATCTAATATGATGACCCAGCAGTTTCTCTAAATCAATTTAGGTTCAAACTTGATTGTTTTCCAAGAGTTTATATTTTAACCTGAAAAGTCTCTCATTATACAGCAGATCAAATCTTCACTATGCTGTTGAGAGAAAAAAAAGAACCTTCTTTGTAATTCTTCCTGTCTCTTTCTTCAGCCTGTAAGTGTAACGGCCATGCCAGCATGTGCAACCCCAGCAATGGCAAGTGCTTCTGCACCACCAAAGGCATCAAAGGAGACAGATGCCACATGTGAGTTTCACTTTTTACTTTTCCTCTCCCTGCCTTTTCTGTGTTTTCACTAGACCTGGGCGACATGGCCTCAAATCAATATCACGATATATTGATCAGTTTACCTCAATAACGATAAATGGAAGATAACTACCCCACCCGTAAAAAACAAAAGTTTTCTCTCTAGATTTGGCTGTGGCCTCTCCTCTTCCGCCTCGACCAGTTCTAACTTTGTCACTTCAATATTTAAATTCCCCTCCATTTGCTCACCGTCTTTCCCTCCACTGTTGTTACAGACTGGACATCCATAAAACATGTCGCGTGACTCCACGCAATCCAGTCTGTAACGTAGTACAGCATCTGAAAGGGACATGAGCATCGCCAAACTACACACCAACATGGGCAAAATGACGTCTTTTATAGTTATAAAGTTCAGTATCGGTAAATTGTCGGTTTATTGCTCAGCCCTAGTTTTTACGGCTTTAAACCATATACCATCATATATTTCCATTACATATTTATTTATTTATGTCTGACTGATGTGTTCTTTTCCACACCCATTTTGCGCTGTGCAGTGTGGCTAGAAATCCATGTTTTATGAACTGCGGCTTGAGTTTGACAAAAGTCAAGTATTCTTTCATAGTCCTTCAGGTTTTTGCATTGTCATGTTAATAAAGCCACAATCTATATGTATTTGATCAGAATTGTAAAAAGAAATTTTTTTTTATATATATATATATATATATATATATATATTCGAAAGGCACTACCTAGTCTAAACTGTTATGTGTTGTTTTTTTTCATTGTTTTCATTCACTAACAGCAGATTTTCACGTTCTAGAAGAAATGTTTCTCCTACATTTCCCTGAATGCATTCAAAGTCATGGATTACTTGTAGAATCATCTTATTTTAAGATCTAAAGCCTACCTACATGTTAACATGCAGAGCTTAAAAGACTCATCAGTCTTTGATACACTGTAGATGCTTCTGATCATTTAGTGCTTTCTGTAGTATTTCCAGCTCTTATCTTCATTGTGGCCTTTATGATTATAGGACTTTGGAGAAACCTATTAAATCCCTCGGATAATGAATAAATGAATGAATGGCCATCAGTATGAAAATGAAGCTATATTTTTCCAATTTTGTCAGGGAAATGTTTCCTATTCACTTCTTTTAGGTTCATTATTCCTCATTCCCAACATTGTGTTGTTAATTTAGCAGACAGAATATCAACCCTCCTTTTTGTTTTCTCTCTCCACTTGTTTTGTTCTCTCTATGCTTACCACCCACCTCCGATTTTCAACTCACCTTTTCTCCACCTTTTGTTTTAAGGTGTGAAGTGGAGAGCCGTTACCAAGGCAACCCCCTCAAAGGGACATGCTACTGTAAGTGTAACTCCTATTATTGCTAGACCTGAAGAAAATACTTAATTCTCATTGAAATCATTGTAAAGTCAATTGAATGAATTTTATAGGGAAAATAGAAGGGGAGGATAGAGATGAGAGCCAGCAGAAAAAAACGATAAACGTATGCGAAAACTCAGTTTTTTTGCAGACATGTCTGTTGTGTGTAAAATGTAGGTATTTTAGGGGTTTTGCAAAGATCGCAACAGAAATAGCTCAACATCTCCCCCCCCCCCCCCAGCAAATTTAAAAACACCCTCCTTATTTAGCTTAGTTTATCGTAGAGGTATGAAATTTGGTACACTTCTAGAACTTCACAAGACCTACCTAAAAGTCTCTTGCTCGCATGGTGTTTCACAAACAGGAAGTCACCAAACTTGGATTTAACTTGCGATTTTGACCCCGGTTTGGCCATGTACATCCTATGCATTTGATCAAACTCCTCCTAGAGCTTTTGATCGATTGATTCGAAAATGGGTCATTATGCCTTTCAGGCATGGAGGATCTAAAGTGATCAAAATCCTGACTTTTAATGCATGTTGAAGGGGTGGGGCCAGGCCTCAAATTTTGACTACACTCCAAAAATATAATTAATTGATGAAAAGTAGGAGAAGGTAACAGAGTGAGGATAGCTTGACAGTACGTCCTCCAGCAGCCTAAGCCTATAGGCATATATTATCCATTGTTTCCTACTACATGTTTAGCCTTTGTAAGAGAATACAGTTAACAACTGTGTAAAATGCAGCCCTGAGCTCTACATTGTGACATCATTGGGTTTCACATGTCATTCTCAAACTTTGCTTCTTCTTTTTTTTAACTTAACCTTCTTTATGATATATCAATACCTTTTTTGTTTATTTTACAGCTGTGTTGTTTTGGTGCAATGACATTTCTCTCAAATTACACAGTGAATTGTTTTCTGTTACTTTGAGTAATTGGGGTTTAACTGTTCAAACCCTATAGCCAGTAAGCTACAATTTACCGGCAGGGGGTTCAAAATCATCTGAACTGTAAAATTTGTGTTGTTTTTAGTCAATCTAATCTTAGAATCCTAAAAATAAATGTTCTTCTCCACAACACATTGTGCTTGGAAGAAAAAATGGTCAACATATATTCTAATTAATTAAATTTATGAATGTCATTAGAGATCCTAAATATCAAATTAAAAACACTTAATAGTTTATACATTTTCATCAGATACCAAAACCTAACAATGTTTTTAAAACAGGTGGATTCTAATAAACTCAACAATAACTCTTCTCATGAGCACATTGATAGCAGCTGCTGTGATTAGCTTAAACACCACAGTAATTAAGTGTAGCAACAATAAGTGACACTTTCTCAGAACTAAGCTTGCTCATGATTTGCTACAAGCTAGAACATTTACATTGTGTTTCTCTTTTAAAATAATAAAAAATGGCAACTTTTTGCTTTCCCAATGAATTATATTGAAACTGTTTTACTTAGGGGCTGTTTACACGACAACGTTTTTCAACAAAACGGAGGTTTTTCTCTCTGATTCGGTTTTCACCCCCCGTATTCAAACAAAAACGGCAACGTTGTCGTGTAAACAGCCCCTTAGTTCAAACATTTACAAGCTATTGACGGCTCTGTAGAACAGAGGTGACCTCTCTCATTATGGCTGTGTTGATGGACCATCAGAAATTGTCTTTCCTTGTAAAACCCTTCTCACACTTGTCACAGCTGTATGGGTTTTCTCCAGTGTGGATGCGTTGATGGACCATCAGATTCACTTTCTGACTTAACCTTTTCTCACGCTTGTCACAGCTGTGTCGCTTTTCTCCAGAGTGAGTGCGTTGGTGGATCGTCAGATTTTGTTTCCTTGTAAAACCCTTCTCACACTTGCCACTACTGTATGGCTTTTCTCCGGTGTGGAAATGTTGATGGATCATCAAATTTTGTTTCCTTGTAAAACCCTTCTCACACTTGTCACAGCTGTATGGCTTTTCTCCAGAGTGAGTGCGTTGGTGGATCGTCAGATTTTGTTTCCTTGTAAAACCCTTCTCACACTTTCCACTGCTGTATGACTTTTCTGCGGTGTGGATATGTTGATGGATCATCAAATTTTGTTTCCTTGTAAAACCCTTCTCACACTTGTCACAGCTGTATGGCTTTTCTCCAGTGTGGATATGTTGATGGATCATCATATTTTGTTTCATTGTAAAACCCTTCTCACACTTGTCGGAGCTGTATGGCTTTTCTCCAGTGTGAATGCGTTGATGGATCGTCAGATTCTCTTTCCAAGTAAAACTCTTCCCACACCAGTCACATATGTAAATTATGTTCAGTCTGGTGCCACTATAATTCTATGGAATCAAACAGGAGAAACAGTGATAGAAATGTAGTAAAATGTTAAATTGTATTTTTACATATCAGAAATAAAAAGACTTGCCCCAACATCTTGTAGAGAGGGGAAAATAAAAGCTAAATTGATACATTTCAAAATGAAAAAAACAAAACCCTCAAAGTAAATGCTGCTTTTGTATTGGTAGCTAAAAAATGCATCTAATGTATTTTGGTTTTGAAAATCTTTCTTTGGTTTGGAATAATTCAGTCCAGCTTTGATAACTTTAAATCTATCTTAGATTTTTAGGTGATCCAAGCTCTATCCATCCATTTTCTTCCGCTTATCCGGGGTCGGTTCGCGGGGGCAGCAGCTTGAGCAAAGAGACCCAGCCGAGAAACATAGTCCCTCCAGCGTGTCCTGGTTCTTCCCCTGGGCCTCCTCCCGGTGGGACGTGCCCGAAACACCTCACCTGGGAGGCATCTAGGAGGCATCCTGACCAGATGCCCGAGCCACCTCAACTGACTCCTCTCGATGTGGAGGAGCAGCGGCTCTACTCTGAGCCCCCTCCGGATGACTGAGCTTCTCACCCCATCTCTAAGTGAGAGCCCAGACACTCTACGGAGGGAACTCATTTCAGCAGCTTGTATCCGTGATCTCGTTCTTTCGGTCACCACCCAGAGTTCGTGACCATAGATGAGGGTAGGAACGTAGATAGACCGGTAAATCGAGAGCTTCGCCTTTCGGCTCAGCTCTCTCTTCACCACGACAGACAGGTACAGCGCCCGCATAACTGCAGATGCCCTACCAATCTGTCTATCAATCTCCCGCTCTATTTTTCCCCTCATTCGTGAACAAGAACAGTGCGGTGATCCAAGGTTTTCCAGATTTATTAATAGCTCGGGTATCCTTAGCATTGCTCATCAAATTAGCGACAATGTTTCTAAAAAACATGCAGCTGATGGGTACCGACATGCTTACTTGGGCTAGTTTAGTGATGTCAGCTTACCCAGGACCTACAGTATTGTACAAACGTGTTACAGCTTTTAAAGTGTTGTGAGAATCTGCTGGGAACATCTTCCGGAGTCGCTCATCAGAAGAAGCTTCAACTCTCACCTCCGGCAGAGCTTTGAACATTTCCCAGGGGAGGCAGGGGACATTGAGCCAGAGTGTTCTGTGCCTCCATTGTTGAGGCGGCTGACTATAGCCGTGGCCGCAAGTTGGTTGATGCCTTCGTGGCGGCAACCTTCGAACCCACTGGTGGAGACCGACGGTGAGGGATGCTGTCAAGTTGAAGAAGGAGTGTTATCTGGTTTTTTTGGCCTGTGGGAGCCCAGAAGCTACAGATAGGTACCAGCAGGTTAAGTGGAATACGGCTCAGGTGGTTGCCCTATTTGGAAAGGGAGACCTTAGAGTGTGTTCCAACTACAGGGGGATCACAGTTTTGAGCCTCCCTGGTTAGGTCTATTCAGGGGTTCTGGAGAGGAAGTTTCAACGAATAGTTGAACCTTGGATCCAAGAGGAAGAATGTGGTTTTAGTCCTGGCCATGGAACACTGGACCAGCGTTACACCCTAAGCAGGGTCCTGGAGGGTGCATGGGAGTTTGCCCAACCAGTCTACATGTGCTTTGTGGAGAAGGCGTTTGACTCTCCCTCAAGGAGTCCTGTGGGGTACTCCGGGAGTATGGGGTACAAGGCCCCGTAATACAGATTTTTAGGTCTCTATACCACTGGTGTCAGAGCTTGTTTTGCATTGCCCGCAGTAAGTCGGGGTAATTTCTGGTGAGAACTGGACTCTGCCAAGTTTGGGCTATGTCACCAATTCTGGTATATACTTTTATGGACAGGAACACACCTTATGACAATTGATGCAACAGTAGGTGTAATTGCTATACAATCTGAAGACGTACACATGAACATACTGTGATATATTCATTATATGCCTAATTTTTATTCAGATTCTCATGTTTATTTTAAGTTTAGAGATGGGGTCAGGGCTTACTGTTTGGCTTTTTTGGACGTTTTGTCCTCTGTTTTCTTGAGGAAGATCATTTTTTTGGACCTGTATACTTTATAGTTTGTGGTGCTGTGAAGCTTGAAGGATTTTTGCTGGTTTTTCACCTTTTGAGAACTTATGATGCAGCTGATTAACATTACAAAAGCTGAAATGATACCTCAACTGAAACCAAAAATCCTTGATGAGTTGAAAAAGAGGAGGCGTGGATGCAGAGCAGGAGCAAAAAGAAGACAGAGAAGGAAAGTTCAAACCATCTCTTCCATCGATCATAATGGGCAACGTGAGATTACTGGCTTAAAAGATGGAACTCCAAGCCCTTACAAGGACTCAGCTTGAGTATCAGGAATGCAGTCTTATGTGTTTTACTGAGATGTGGCTGCAGGATCATATCCCCAACTACAACAACAGATGGTGTCATCCAGCACATGTAACTGTGAAGTGTCGTATCTGCAGCCCAGGTATTGAACTCTTGGCAGTAAGTTTTCTTCCATTTTATTTACCAAGAGAGTTCACCAGTGTTATTTTGGCAGTTGTCTAGATTTCACCTTCAGCCGTTGCCGACAATGCATTTGATGTCCTCAGTTCCGATGTCGCTTAACTACAGACCCAGCACCCAATGTATTAGTGGCAATATCTGGTGATTTTAATCATGCCTCGCTCTCTTCTACACTTTCAACATTTCAACAGTTTGTTAGATGCTCCGCAAAAGAAAACAAGATCATGGATTTGTTTTATGCAAATGTAAATGATGCATACATGTCCAAGACCTCCTCTTGGACAGTCAGATCACACTCTTATTTTTCTCTGCTCAGAATATAAACCACTTGTTCAGAGGCAACCTGTGACAAAGAAAATTGGGAGAAAATGGTCAAATGAAGCTGAAGAAGCCCTGCAGGGTTGTTTTGAAGACCACAAACTAGATGACTCTTTGCCAAGCACATGGGGAGGACATCAATGCCATGACTGAGTGTGTGACTGACTATATAAACTTCTGTGTGGACAACATCATCCCCACCAGAACAGTGAGATGCTTCCCTAATAACAAACCCTGGATCACCAGTTACCTGAAGGAACTGCCAAACAATAAAAAAAGAGCCTTCAGGGAGGGAGACAGGGAATTATTGAGGAGTATACAGTAGCAACTTAAGGTCAAGATCAGAGACAGCAAGGAGTCATACAGGAAGAAGCTGGAGAACAAACTGCAGAGCAACAATATCAGAGATGTCTGGTCAGGAATGAAAAAGATCACAAGCTTTAAGGACAGGAAGGATTGGATAGATGGAAGTCTGGACAGAGCCAATGAACTGACCCCATTATTCAATAGGTTCAGTTCTGGAACAAGCTCAGCATCCTCCTCACCTGTCCACAGCCAAACAGACATCCCATTTTCCTCTGATCCACAGCTTTCCTGTCACACCTCAGATGTTTTATCCTTCACCTCAGTCATGGACTGTTCTATTTCCACAAGTTTTGTCTTCAACCAAGTCAGGAGATGCTGCTACCCCCTTTGCCTCCCCCTCCCACTTGTCTGTCTCTAGAAGTCTGCTTGAAAGAATAAATGGTCAACATATATTCTAATTAATTAAATTTATGAATCTCCTTAGGGATCCTAAATATCAAAAACATTTATTAGTTCATACATTTTCATCAGATACCAAAAGCTAACGATGTTTAAAAATAAACTGAGACAACAATAGTGTTGGGGGATGCTGCTACCCTATTTGCCTCCCCCTCCTACTTGTCTGTCTCTAGAAGTCTAGAAGGCAGCTAGAGAAACTGAACTGGAACAAGGGTGCAGGTCCAGATGGTGTCAGCCCCAGATTCTCAAGGCCCGTGCAGAGCAGCTCTGTGGGATTCTGTAGCAGCTCTTCAACCTTAGCCTGAGCCAGGAAAAGGTCCCAGTGTTGTGGAAGACATCATGCCTCATTCCAGTACCAAAGAAAAATCACCCATCAGTCATAAGTGACTATAGACCTGTTACCCTGACATCCCACATCATGAAGGTCCTGGAGAGACTCCTGTTGGCCCCCCTGAATAAGCAATCAAGAAAAATATCAGGCCCCGCTGCAGTTTCCTTATCTTTGTGGAGTTGGAGTTAAAGATGCCATCATCCACCTGCTTCAACAAACCAACTATCTTCTGGACAAAGCAGGCAGCACTGTGAGGATCATGTTCTTTTATTTCTCCAGTGCATTTAACACAATTCAGCCTGATTTGTATGTATGTGTGTGTGTGTGTATATATATATATGTGTGTATGTATATATATATATATATGTATATATATATATATATATATATATATATATATATATATATATATATATATATATATTATATATATTATTTTTTTTTTTTATTATTTTTTTTTACCATTTTTTGTCAGATCCACACTCTCACACATTAGATTTTAAACAAGAGGGTTGCTTTGTTTTGGTGTGTTTTTTGCCACAGTAATCATGTAGTAAAAAAGAATTTGGTGATTTCACGGCTTTGGATGAGACTGGAATGTGATTTAAAAAGCTGTCAGAGATTAATGAACAGGAGTTTCTGTTATGGCTGGAATTAAAACTAAGTGCTGAAGCAATTCCCTGACTGATTGGTGAGTCAATAAACCCCCCCCAAAAAAAGATGTAATCCCCCCCGCTGTGAACTTTTCCTGCCTTTTTCTGTTTTCGGGCCGTATTAAGTTCAATGGAGCAGGGACAACGAGGAAATTAATTGGTTAGTTAAACAATAGATAATGAAACGGCAGTCGTTTCTGATTATCCAGCTTAGTGATCGATTTAATGATTCATTTCAAAAT
Organism: Valencia hispanica; assembly: GCA_963556495.2. Lineage (NCBI taxonomy): Eukaryota > Metazoa > Chordata > Actinopteri > Cyprinodontiformes > Valenciidae > Valencia > Valencia hispanica. The sequence goes on along the minus strand of OY747720.1, from coordinate 36,139,054 downwards.
GAAGTTATTATTATTTTTTTTGTTTTGTAGCATTTTGAACAGCTTTGTGTCTGGTTACACAATAGATGTGTTGCCTGTGGGAGCGACTACAGCTGTCGGGGAGAGTCTAACTAAGGCAGACTAAGAAACGCAGATAGGGTCATATTATTACAGTTATTGGTAAAGTGGTCCAGCAGAAATCAGAAGCATTTAAAAAAAATATAAGTTTTCCCAGAAGTTGAACCTTAGGTAAATTCTCTTGCAAAAGTATTCATACCATTTGAACTTTTCCACGTTTTTTCAGGTTAGACTTCAGTATTTTATTGGGATTTTATGTGATAGACCAACACAAAGTATTGGATAACTGTGAAGAGGGAAGGAAAAAAACTGAGGGAAAACTGTGGGACACATTCATATAGAGTTCCCTTCATTTAATACTTTGTAGAAAGATCTTTTACTGCAATTATAGATCAGTGTTCAAGCACTGTCAGATTGAATGTAGAGTGTCAATTCTAAATTGTATTTACATCTGTACTTTGACTAGGCCATTCTGACACATGAATCTAAACATTTCTATATTGGCTTTGGCTGTATGTTTAGTTGGTTTTGCTGGAAATTGAATTTGCTAAGTAATCTGGAGCTTCTAACAGATTATTTTTTACGGTTTCTTTCATATTTTTCCCCATCCATCTTCCAAACTACTCCGACCAGCTTCCCTGTCTCTGCTGAAGAAAAGCATTCCAACAACACCTTTTTTCCACATGTTTTCTTTCTCCTTTACAATGGAGCTAAGTTATACTGTTTCCGTTTTTGATGATTCGTTAACCGGTGCTCCGTGACATTTTAACTTATACATGCAATTTTTTCTCACCTTTTCAATAATCAGAACTGAAATAAATCCTTAGCTACACCATGTGGAGTTTATAAGCTTGTATGGAGAGACAACGGCTTGAACTTTCAGGTAATTCTGCAGCTTTAGCAGACCAACAGTTGAACATTAAGCCGTGGCAGCAGAATTCTTTCTGAAGGAGGTTTTACCAGTCTGAGGACAGACATATTTCTCCGTGGTAATTGTTATTTTTCTTCAAAGGTTGGAGCAGGATGAGAAGCATCCTATATTTTTTGAAAACAGCATCTGGTGTGGCTACACACTGACAAAGAAAATGGGTTTTCCTGTGCAGGTCAATAAAGCCGAAGAAAGGCTGGGAAATTGAATTCAGGGTTTCTAGATCACGACGAATAAAGTCCAGAGAAATGTGTAAAACAAAACGGAAACCTTTGGGGCTGTTTTTCTTTTTTATACCTTCAAACATCCGGGTGACTCATTGACATTGGCTCTGTTGTTTTGATGTTGTAATGGTTTCATGACCTTTATCACAGGGCCCACACAAAAAAATTTTCTGAAAAAAAAAAAAAAATGGAAATGGAGAAATAATAGAGGATCATTTCCCGCCTGGAGCGCTGTCTGAAAGCATGTTACTGTGCGACCTTCAAACGAGACTTATTCTTCTGTTGTCGCCTCTCTGCAGACACGCTCCTCATCGACTACCAGTTCACCTTCAGCCTGTCGCAGGAGGATGACCGCTACTACACTGCCATCAACTTCGTGGCCACACCTGAGGAGGTATGTCAGTCAGCAAACGCCCCACTATCATTGCAGCTGTCCACTTGCTAAGAATAAATATATTGAGTTAATCACCATGTGACTATGATGCTTTATTTTCTGATCATAGTAGAGAAAAGCTGTTGGGGACACATGACTAAGATCTTTCCTCTTCAGAGAAGAAAACAACTAAAAGTTTTGCTTTTACAAAGCTCCTCCCACTCTGCTTATGATTAGTTAAGATGTATTTTACCAGCAGCATGTGACTGCACTTGGTTTATCTGAAAACAGTAGGGTTGAACTAAGTGTTTTAGTTTAAAGGACTTTGAATACAGTGCTTTACAACAGAATACAAACCCCTTGAACTTCAGTGTATTTTAATAGAGTTTTAGGTGATAGACCAACAAAAACTAGTTCATAATTGTCAAGTGGGAGAAAGATGATCCCTGGTTTTCAAAGATCTTAAAATTTAAAAACTGAATAGTGTGGTGGGGAATTTTATTCAGAACCCCTAAGTCAATATTCTATCAAGACGTTTTCTGCAATTCTACCTGCTTTGTGCATTTGTCACGTTTCTTCTGGCTAAATAGCTCACCTTCAGTCAGATCTCATGGAAGCCATCTGTAATTATAGATTTTCAAGACTTGCTTTGACTGGACCATTCTAATAACTGGATATGCTTTTGTTCTAAACAACAGGTATCAAACTCCAGTCTTTGAGGGCTGCTGACCTCAAATTGTTAGACGCGTCTCTGCATTAGCACACCTGAATCACATAATTAGGTCATTAGCACGACTCTGTGGAACTTGAGTGCCTGAGGAGGTAAATCCGTCATTTGATTCAGGTGTGTTGGACTTAAGATACATCCAACGGTTGCAGGACATCTGCCTTTGGGGACTGGAGTTCGACCCGGCTGCTGAGGTTGTCGTCGAGCTTAAAACTGAACCTTCACTTCAACATACTTTCTTCCTAGATTTAGCTAAATGTAGCATTGAAATGCTGCCAGCAACATTTTTCACCTTATTGGCAATGTGTTCAGTGTTGAGCCACAGAAACTGTTTGACGTGTAGAGCAGAAAGTTCCCTTTTGGTCTCGTCTGAACCACAGCCCCTTCTTCCACGTTTGCTGGCTCGTGGCAAACTGGACCTGATCAGGATTGGTTATATTTAAAGTTGCCATCAATAATGGGAAGATCTGTCTTTCTTTAATTAAGTCAAGTAATGATATAAACCTTATGTAGGGTAAACTTATTTGATTTCTAAGTAATAACCTTAGGACTAAGAACCTGCCGGATATTTCTCAGATATATCCTAATAAGATCTTTTAAAATACCCACGATTCCTGAATACCTAAGCACTAAATAAACATACACATGAGACTTTATTAAATACCTGTCTTGAACAGATTAACCTGTGAATTAAAAGAGACTAAAAAGTGATGTCTTATCAGAAATTGCACTCATGGCAGACACACAGATGTTTTCCCAGCAAACAAAAGCTTGTCCACTTCTGTTTACCAGCCAGGAGCATCTGGAACACAAACTGAAATAAAAGCGTCTGATGA